>JABMCL010001642.1:527500-536515 GCA_018857735.1 Alviniconcha marisindica | reverse complement strand
AATTTCACCTTGCATTCATGTCTTATGATAAAATTATGCCTGTAAATTTTATATTAATTATCAACTGTCAAACCGCCCTATTAATTTGATACCGGATTCAGGGTTTCGTCGCTCCCTTTCATTCTTTAAAATGCAATACGTTATGATGATCGAGTGATCGCACTGATGATCCTTGATCAGACACGATGACGGCACTGATGATCAGCTTGATGGCAGTTACCACGATGACGGCACTGATGATCAGCTTGATGGTAGTTACCACGATGGACAAATCGCTGACCTGCTGGAAGCTTTGAAGTCTGCTTTGCTGATACATTTAATAGTCATAGCCTGCTTTGCTGTTACATTTAATAGTCATAGCCTGATTGCTGTTACATTTAATAGCCATAGCCTGCTTTGCTGTTGCTTTGCTGATACATTTAATAGTCATAGCCTGCTTTGTTGATACATTTAATAGTCATAGCCTGATTGCTTTTACATTTAATTGTGTCCATTAGTTTTGCTAGTTAGAAATCGTCAGTATGAAGTGCAGTATTTTTTGAATATCAGTGTTCTGTGTGTTTTCAAGCAGTTATTTATATCGGAACGCTTCTTTCTGTATTGTTCAGACCTGACTGGTGTTGAAATCACAACGAAAGAAAAACATGTCTACCGCCACAAAGTTTCCCATAATGTAACTTCGGTGGGTTCATCAGACAAGCTGACTTATCGTTCTAAACAAGATGGAAATTTGTCATCAGTTATGTAAGCAGGTGTAATTAGTAAACAGTCGTGGTTGACTATTTTCAGCTGATCGGTCTCAAGAGTGTACATTTTTGCAGGGACATTTAGTAATGTGTTGGTCGGTTCGTCATTTTACACTATGCATCGTTAAATAACGTTTGACAGTTTCTGTACTGCTTGTCTCTTTATGTAACTGACTCTCTGTGTGTGTCTCTGTCTCTCTCTGTCTCTCTCTCTCTCTGTCGCTGTCTCTGTCTCATTCTCTGTCTCTCTGTCTCTCTCTCTCTCTTTCTGTCTCTGTCTGTCTGTCTGTCTGTCTCTGTCTCTCTCAATTGATCAGATGTTCTGCTGCCTTATTTACAGGTTGTATCCTCATAATGTATAACTGAGTGATGTATGTATGTGTACATCTGGCGCTGCGAACACGCCATGTTTTGTGTGGGAATTCTCATGTATCAAATTTCACTCACTCATTCATGCCTGTATGTATATAAATTATGCCTGTAATTTATATTTACTCATCAGTAGCTTCGCAAGGACTAGTTTCTTTGACTGAACCTAAACTACAATCCTTGTAAAATAAAGTTTTAGAGCTCGAGTTCCAGTTCTCTGTCTCTTTCAGACAGAGAGAGACTGAGGTTTTCGAGTGATTGCTATTGCAATGACTGGTCATTTGAGACCTATTTATACACCCATACAACTCGCAGTCCTTCTGAACCCCCCCCATGACTTTCCATTCTTTTTTCTTTCTTTCTTCCCCCCTCCTTCTCCCTTACTTGTTCTTTATAAGATAGCAGTTTCTCTTTCGTACTAGCTGAATAGTTTGCTCTTCATTCTCAGATCCCTATGTCAAATATGTAACTGAAGTATTTAGGCATGTTCCTGCCTTGAGACCTTGTCTTTTTCTCATTATACTTTCTCATCATCATGCCATATGTTATAATGTTAATTGATATCTATCATGTGCGACTGTTGTTAACAGGTTTTGAGACTCTATTTGTTTTTTGTTGTTGTATTCTTGAAATATTTTTTTGATCTTGTTTTCGCTAGCGTCATATTGTTTCATTTTTATTTAATTTGTTCTTCCAATTTAATCATTCTCGCATACTATATGCAGTTGTTAATGTTGTTTGCTGTTTTTGTTAGTCTGTATAAGCTTCTTCTTCTCATTCTTTTGCTTCTTGTTTTATCTGTTAGATAGCTCACTCATCTCTGTCTCTTTCCATTTTCTCTATTTCACTTTCTCTCTCTCTCTCTCTCTCTCTCTCCTCTCTCTCTCTCTTCTTTTTTCTTCTTTTTCTTTCTTTTTCTTCTTTTCCTCTTCTTCTCTCTCTCGTCTCTCTGATGGACTTCTTTACGACTGAATTCAGTTTGTTTGTTCTTCTCTTCTAGCGCTTCATTTGGACTCTTTTTTATCTATTCAGTCTCTCTGTCTTTCCTCACGCTTTGCTTCATCTCTCTCTCTCTCTCTCTCTCTCTCTCTCTCTCTCTCTCTCTTCTCTTCTTCTCCTTCTTCTCTGTCTATCCTTTCTCTCCTCTTTCTCTTCTCCTTCTTCTCTTCTTCTCTCTTCTCTTCTCTTCTCTCTCTCTCTCTCTTCTTCAAATCTGTCGTTCTTCTTCTTCATTTGTTCTTCATTCACTTCTTTAACTGTTCTTTATACTATTCTTCTTCTTCTCTTCATATGCTTCTTCTTCTTCTTCTTCTCTTCTCTTCTTCTTCTTCTTCTTCAATTCTTCTTCTTCTTCTTCTTCAATCTTGTTCTTCTTCTTCTTCTTCTTCTTCTTCTTCTTCTTCTTCTTCTTCTTCAAATCTTTTCTTCTTCTTCTTAAATTCTTCTTCTTCTTCTTTTCTTTTCTCTTCTTCTAATTCTTCTTCTTCTTCTTCTTCTTCTTCTTCTTCAAATCTTCAAATATTCTTCTTCTTCAAATCTTCTTCAAATCTTGAAAATCTTGTTCTTCTTCAAATCTTGTTCTGTTCATCTTCTTCTTTTTCTTCTTCTTTCAAATCTTCTTCTTTTAAATCTTCTTTCTTTTTTTCTACTCTTCTTCTTCTTCAAATGTTCTTCAAATCTTCTTCTTATTCAAATCTTGTTCTAGAAATCTTCTTCTTCTTGAAATCTTCAAATCCTCTTCTTCAATCTTTTTCTTCTTCTTCTTCTTCTCGTCAGTTTTCCCTTTATTTTTTCTTCTTCTTATGAATGCTGTTCTTAAAGCAACAAGGTGTGTGTGTGTGTGTGTGTGTGGGGGGGGGGGGGGGGGGGGGGTGACCTTATTGCTTTAGTGATATTAGCTGATAGGATTTGTCAGATGTTCTGCTGGCTTAATTATCTGTTGATTGTATACTTGTACATAGATAACAGTGATATATCCATTGTATTGTACATAGATAACTGAATGATATATCCATTGTCTGTGTGCATCTGGCGTTGTGAACACGCATGTTCTTGTGTGGAAAGTTTCATGTTTCATGCATAAACTATCATTCAGTCATTTATGTTTCATATAATATGTATATAAATGGTGCCTTGTAATTGTTTTACTCATCAGTAGCTTAGCAAGGACTAGTCGCTAGACATATTTTGACTGATCCTAAACAACAATCCTTGACAAATAAAGTTTTTGATTACGATTTCGAGTTCTGTCTTTTTCTCAAAAAATATGTATGTAGGTGTTGGGAAACAACAGCAGCGCGATCTCTCTGTTTGTCTGTCTGTCTGTCTGTCTGTCTCTCTCTCGTCTGCCTGTCTGTCTGTCTCTCTGTGTGTCTTGTCTGTCTCTGCCTCTGTCTCTGTCTCTGTCTCTCTCTCTCTGTCTGTCTCTGCCTCTGTCTCTCTGTCTCTGTCTCTCTCTTTTTATTTTTATTTTTAATTTGTTTAAATTTATGTACTAATTTAGTATCCGTTTCTTTTTCCTTGTTGATATTGTTTTTCTTAAGCTTAATTTTATCCCTTCCCTTCCCCTGCTTTCTTGTAAATGTTTTTATTTTGTGTGTGTGTGTGTGTGTGTGTGTGTGTGTGTGTGTGTGTGTGTGTGTGTGTGTGTGTTTAATTGTGTTTTAGACTTTTTTGCTCCAGTTGTTTTTCACTGCTATTTTTTTTCCATTTCCGTTGCAATCGCTGTCTGGTTTTATATGTGTTGTTGTTGTTATTATTATTATTCTTTATTAATTGTTGTTTTTATTTTTACTGATGCTGTATTTGTCTATACCCTTCTGTAATAATATTTAACTGTGAATGTCTTGGTTATTAGTAGTATTGTAGCAACGGCAGATATGTGAGTCGGCCTTTGTGCTAATATCTTCACCGTTGAGAAATAGAGTTCAATCAATCAATCAATCAATCAATCTCCCTCCCACTTCTCTGTCTGTCTTTAGCATTAGTAAGTCAAGTCACATGCACACCATCCTGGTGATAGCACGCTTCAACACTGGTTCAGATACCAAGCACCAACAACCGAAATCGGATAAGTGAGGAAACAAAATCATTGATGATCGTTTACCTGATAGTCCGTTACTTTGAAAGGGAACTGGCATTGATGATCGTTTACCTGATAGTCCGTTACTTTGAAAGGGAATTGGCATTGATGATCGTTTACCTGATAGTCCGTTACTTTGAAAGGGAATTGGCATTGACCATCGTTTACCTGATAGTCCGTTACTTTGAAAGGGAATTGGCATTGATGATCGTTTACCTGATAGTCCGTTACTTTGAAAGGAAACTGGCATTGATCATCGTTTACCTGATAGTCCGTTACTTTGAAAGGAAACTGGCATTGATCATCGTTTACCTGATAGTCAGTTACTTTGAAAAGCGGAATTGCCCCGAAAATTTACGCATGTTTTGTGTTGTCCTATTAAAATCAGTATTCTTTTTAACCTGTGTTTGGATTTAGCATAAGTGACTTTATAAGACCTGGTGGGGAGGAAATACTATTATTTTGTCACGGTTATTAGTGCATTAGTATGATGCCAAAAGTGGCAACTCTACAGACATACTGGATGTCATGTTACTCGTCATTATTCAGTTCAAGCCGCCAGCGCTTCCAAGAACATCGTATAGAGAGGTGCATTTTGTGACGAAATCTATGTTCAGCTGTTCACAATTTTCCTGACCCATCACATTGAATAGAGAATGACCTTGAACACTGGGTCAGAACGAGTCTTCCGGTTCTATCAGCTATACATCCGTGAAAACAGTCCAGCGAGAAAGCGTGCAAGTACTCAGTACAACACAGCAAAACTGCTTCAAACAAGGCCAGACACGGCAGAGTCCATGCATCGACACACAGCACGGGGTATGCTTGACAGAGACACGGTGCAGGTCGGTACTTGATGGGTTTGCCGCTGACACAGTTTGTTCGTGATATATAATTATGCTAGGGCGACGTGACCTGTCAATCATGGGGCTGCGGGTCAGCACGTGGACACAGCAGGGCGCCGTGCCCTTTATCAGTTGGTTGAGTCTTGCTTTACGTCATAGTTCAGGAGCTGTGTGAGAGTCGAGGTGGAGGTCCTGGACTGTCCGTCCTAACGAACCTTCTGGTTTCCGTGGACGTAAAGATTTATTGCACCGTGCTTCGGCATTGGTCACAACTTGTCCCTAATATGTCAACTGACATCTGAGGACATAAAGCATCACTTCATCAGCTTTACGTCCACAGAAACCGTAGGCTTATTAGGGACGGGAACCCAGGACGGCCACCTCGACTTTCACACAGCTCCTGAGCTCCGCCTTTTTCAGTTCTTCCCGGCCAACACTTGCGCACACTCGCCCGGCAGTGTGGCATCGAGCTGTTTCACTCGCTGTGCTAACATACAGTGCGCTGCTGGTGCCGTGTCCACTTTTCCCAGACTGTGAGAGAAGGCCTAATGGCCGATGGCATAGACACACACGGACAGTTAAGGCATAATGTCAGCAGCAAAATAAACATGATGGTAACGGCTCCTTTTAATCGACGACGAAGAAGAACTGAACCCAAAATGGGTCATCGTTGCCCAGAACGCAAACGCCCACGTGCAAATCACGAATTGGTGGGAAGTAGCCAGGGGAGGCAAATCATTCTTTCTTTAGAGAGACAACACCAAACTGGGTAGTTATTTCCCCTACACCGAATCGACTTGAAGCACTGAAGCGGGTGGTTATTTCACCTATAACAAATTTAATTTGCCCTTTCGGACTGAGAATGAGGAAATAAGCCAGATTACCAGAATACCAGTCACACACACACACACACACACACACACACACACACACACACACACACACACACACACACACACACACACACACACACACACACGTACGTACGCACGCACGCACGCACCACCACGCACGCACTCACGCACGCACGCACGCATGCACCCCCCCCCCACACACACACAAACACACACACACACACACACACACACACACACACACACACACACACACACACACACACACACATTGAAATTTGAAAAGGACAGGCCCTCCTACGAGCGTAACATATCTCCAATACCCCCCCCCCCCCACCCCCACCCCCCACCTCCCCCCCTCCGCCACGTCTTCTTTCTGCCTGCCTGTCTGTCTGTCTGCTGTTCTCCGCCCCCCCCCCCCCTCTCTGCCTCCTCCCGCCCCCCCCCCCCACCCCCCCGTCTCTGTACCCTGCTCGCGCGCACACACAACACTCCCCCTTCTCCACAATTCACACAACACGCACACATTCACCACACATCACACACCACACATCACACACACACACACACACACACACACACACACACACACACACACACACACACACACACACACACACACACATACACACGGTACAAAAATCAATCTTCACAGGAGTTCTCAATGCAAATTCATAAGAATCGCCATGTTGGCCCCCAAAACAATGTCTGCTGAGGAGTTCCAAGCGAAAGGATGGCACTGTTTTATTGTTCATCGACAACGACATCTGCAGGAGTGTTAACCGTAGAACACTACCACTAGCTGCTGTTAACACAGCGCAAGGTACACAGGAGTGTTAACCGTAGAACACTACCACTAGCTGATCGTTAACACAGCGCAACGTCTACAGGAGTGTTAATCGTAGAACACTGCCACTAGCTGACTGTTAACACAGCGCAAGGTCCACAGGAGTGTTAACCGTACAACACTGCCACTAGCTGACTGTGAACACAGCGCAAGGTCCACAGGAGTGTTAACCGTACAACACTGCCACTAGCTGACTGTTAACACAGCGCAAGGTCCACATGAGTGTTAACCGTAGAACACTACCACTAGCTGACTATTAACACAGCGCAAGTTCCACAGGAGTGTTAACCGTAGAACACTACCACTAGCTGACTGTTAACACAGCGCAAGTTCCACAGGAGTGTTAACAGTAGAACACTACCACTAGCTGACTGTTAACACAGCGCAACGTCTACAGGAGTGTTAACCGTAGAACACTACCACTAGCTGACTGTTAACACAGCGCAACGTCTACAGGAGTGTTAACCGTAGAACACTGTCACTAGCTGACTGTTAACACAGCGCAAGGTCCACAGGAGTGTTAACCGTAGAACACTACCACTAGCTGACTGTTAACACAGCGCAACGTCTACAGGAGTGTTAACAGTAGAACACTACCACTAGCTGACTGTTAACACAGCGCAACGTACACAGGAGTGTTAACCGTAGAACACTGCCACTAGGTGACTGTTAACACAGCGCAACGTACACAGGAGTGTTAACCGTAGAACACTACCACTAGCTGACTGTTAACACAGCGTAAGGTACACAGGAGTGTTAACCGTACAACACTGCCACTAGGTGACTGTTAACACAGCGCAAGGTCCACAGGAGTGTTCACCGCACGACACTACCACTAGCTGATCGTTAACAGTAGTAGTAGTAATTGGATTTTAATGTCCTGTCAACCACACAGGGTCACCTCAGGACAGTCAAACTCAGGTCAGAAGCAAGTACACATTTCTAAACTCTTCTCACATATATATCAACCCTCCGTCAAGTCAATCTACAAAACCAATCATTTCGCAAACATAAAACATACATACACAAACATCAGACACAAATATTGGAAGAGTTAGTCCCTTCAATATTACCTATTAAAAGAGGACATAAGGCTAGGACATGCTGGTATCGTCGACCATTCCGTCTAATTTATCAATACCAGGTTAAAGAAAAATATAAAACAGGAATGGACAGGAAGAATACCCCCCCCCCCCCTTTTTTTTTTTTTTTTTTTTACAGAGTACAATTTCCACAGGAGTGTTCACCGTACAACGCTACCACTAGCTGATCGTTAACAGAGAACAGTGTCCACAGGAGTTTCAAAAGAACGCTTATTTATTATGACATAGACAATACGATGCAAATGTTCAGGGAAATCCCCTTCTTCAGGCCACAAAACGACACTTAAACAACAGTGAGACGGTTAAAAACAATGAAAAAGTATATGAGAGGTGAAGTAACCTATCTTCTTTTGTTGTTGTTGTTGCTGCGTACAACACTACCACTAGCTGATCGTTAACAGAGCGCAAGGTCTACAGGAGTGTTCACCGTACAACACTACCACTAGTTGGTCGTTAACACAGCACAACGTCCACAGGAGTGTTTCAACGTACAACACTACCACTAGCTGATCGTTAACACAGCACAACGTCCACAGGAGTGTTTCAACGTACAACACTACCACTAGCTGATCGTTAACACAGCGCAAGGTCTACAGGAGTGTTTCAACGTACAACACTACCACTAGCTGATCGTTAACACAGCACAACGTCCACAGGAGTGTTTCAACGTACAACACTACCACTAGTTGGTCGTTAACACAGCACAACGTCCACAGGAGTGTTTCAACGTACAACACTACCACTAGTTGGTCGTTAACACAGCACAACGTCCACAGGAGTGTTTCAACGTACAACACTACCACTAGTTGGTCGTTAACACAGCACAACGTCCACAGGAGTGTTTCAACGTACAACACTACCACTAGTTGGTCGTTAACACAGCACAACGTCCACAGGAGTGTTTCAACGTACAACACTACCACTAGCTGATCGTTAACACAGCACAACGTCCACAGGAGTGTTTCAACGTACAACACTACCACTAGCTGATCGTTAACACAGCGCAACGTCCACAGGAGTGTTTCAACGTACAACACTACCACTAGCTGATCGTTAACACAGCGCAACGTCCACAGGAGTGTTTCAACGTACAACACTACCACTAGCTGATCGTTAACAGAGCGCAACGTCCACAGGAGTGTTTCAACGTACAACGCTACCACTAGCTG
>JABMCL010001642.1:515000-520000 GCA_018857735.1 Alviniconcha marisindica | reverse complement strand
GCGAAGCAAGACAAGGAGAGGCATAGTCAGTTTGGGGAACTCTCGGGACACGACGAACTGCACTGTTCTGAACTTTTTGTAGTTTGTTTAAGAGATAATGTAGACCGCCAGACGGCAGGAAGCTGCAGTCGTCAAGGCGTGAAAGAACAACGGAAGAGACAAAATTGGAGATGTGAGTTTTCATGGTCAGTTGTTAGTCAAGTGTATTATGTACCACGAGAATTTTCACATGTTCTCATCGCTACAGTTTATGTGCCACCAAGTGCAAACGCGAAGGATGCAGCAAGCGCGATCAGCAGCCACGTCATCAACCTTGAACCGTCTACATATTATTACATTAATAATAATAATATGTAAAATAATATAATCGTGAGAATTCTGACAACAGAATTCTATATATATATATAGGAACAGTATAAAATTAAATATAAATAAAATATTTACATATAATAATATGAGAAGAGTGTGGAGTGGTATGAAGTTGATGAGCAGATATGTAAACGGTAACACACAGAAAATCGCCTCAGTGAACACTGCCGGCGAAGTCAATGAACTGAATTAATTCTTCAATCGTTTTGACTGTCATGATTTTTCGCAAAAACATAGCAGATTCATGATATTTTAAATAGAGCGTCTGCTGAGGAGGAGGACTTTCAAAGGCTCAGTACAACCGAGGATGAGGTTCGGCGCGCGTTTCAGCATGTGAATCCCAACAAAACCACTGGCCCAGATAACACTGCACGAGTAGTTATGGCATGCGCTGAACAGCTTGCTTACATTTTTTGCATTATATTTAATGCGTGTTTCTCCACAAATACTGTTCCAACTACTTGGAAGACTGCATGCATTGTGCCTATACCGAAACGACCTGTCATATTGTCTATGAATAGATCTATGTGAACGCGTGGTCCTATGTAAATTGGAAAAGTTAGTAAAAGATTATATCGATCCACTACAGTTTGCTTACAGGAAAAACAGGAGTACTGATGATGCGGTTTTATACAGTTTAGAAAATATATACTCGCATTTAGAGAAGACAGAAGGTACTGTAAGGCATAATAAATTATGTTCTTCGATTTGTCCAGTGCCTTTAACACAATACAGCCACATTTACTTGTTCAAAAAATTTGAAACATGAAACTACCGTCATCCTTTATTTCATGGATCTTTGACTATCTGACAAGTAGACTTCAATATGTAAGGCTAAATGGATTACTGTCATCTGCTATTAGTACAAACACTGGTGCACCTCAAGGTGCAGTTTTAGCACCCTTTTTGTTTGCGCTATATACAGCTGACTGTAGAAGCGCTGATGATCGAGTCACGTCCTTTAGTAAAATTTGCAGATGATACAGAACCGGTTGGAAAAATTAGTAATGATGAAGATGCACTATACCACAAGCAGATTGAAGACATTGTGAATTGGTGTGATAAAAATTATTTGTATTTGAATGTTTCCAAAACGAAAGAGATGTGCATTTATTTGAGGAAGAATCAAAGATGCCCCAAACCGGTCCACATTAAAGGAGAAGCAGTGGAGAGAGTAGCTACATAAAAGTACTTTTTTTTATATATATATATATTTTTTTATAGTAAATTGAACTGGAAAGAGAACATCAACTCTGTGCTGAAAAAAGTGAACTCGAGAATGTATTGCATGAGAAAGCTGAGATCATTTGGAGTAAATTCAGATATGCTAGTAACTTTTTATAATGCTGTAATATGTAGTATTATTATGTTTGGCTCTGTCTGTTGAAATTAGATAGAGGGAGGTTGGAATAGCAGGTCATGTTGTGGAAAAGCCACTGCACAGTTTTAAGACTTTACACAAAAAGATACTGTACAGAAAACTAATGCAAATATTAAACGACCCTACACACCCAATGAGACACTACTTTGGTAGCAGACGTAGCAACAGGATGGAAGATTTTTGCTTCGAGAACAAATACAAACGTTTATAAAGCCTAGTTTTTACCCTCGGCTCTGTCAGTTTTTAATGAAAATTATACCAGTCATTAACTGATAGTGCGCAAGCGTCCAGACGTCTGTTGAGGATGATAACTTTCTAAGGGAGGGTTGGGGACGTGTGAACCTAATGATTTTCAGTGCTGTGTCTGAGTCGATAAGAAGACTGAAAACGAGTGTAGAGGTTGTTTGCAGAGATATTTTCAGAGGGCTGAGAAAGAACAGAATTTCAATGATCTTGTAGACAAACGATAGATTAGAGACGGGGCGGTAGGTCTTCAGTTGGTTCTGGTCAAGAGAGGTTGTTGTTTTTAACTCGAGGAAGACGCAAGAGGACAGGGAAGAGTTGACGAGAGCAGCGAGAGAAGGTAGGAGAGTGTCGAGACATTCCACAGGAAGAGGGTCAGGAACCAGATCAAGTTAGCAGGTTTTGCGAGCTAATTTCGAAATGAAAAAATGTCCTAACGACAGACTCAGAAACAGTATTTGTTTTTTGTTTGTTTTTTAGTTAAAAAAAGGGAGGAATAATCAGACGCACACGCATCCACGTGCACCACAAACAATAAACACATACACACACTCTCTCTCTCTGTCCCCCACCTCTCTCTCTCTCTCTCTCTCTCTCTCTCTCTCTCTCTCTCTCTCTCTCTCTCTCTCTCTCTTCTTATTTCGGTCCTGAATTATACTGACCCCGAAGAAGCTTTGTCGGTGTGGTACAATGTGTACCTCAGTGTAATCAACAGACACACGCCACTGAAGCACAAGCGCGTCAAACATCCCAAATTACCACCCTGGCTTAACAAAGATGTAATGCAGCTAATGGCAGAGCGAGACAAACTAAAGAAAGAAAAATCTTTTTCAGAATATAAGAAGCTAAGAAAAAAGAAAGAAAAAGAAAAAAATCAGGTGAGAAAAGCAAAAAAGGACTATTTCCAGAAACTCATTGAGCGAGATAAAAATATTTCGACTGTATGGCGTGCTCTAAATACATTCACGAAAGGGTGCCAGTCTCATTCTGCCGATATCCCAAAGAATCTAACGGCTGATAAATTCAATAATCACTTCCTTTCTGTGCCAGAATGTTTGGCAAAACCACGATCGGATGACTCTGAATGCTCAAATATTCTACATGAATTTTGTGAGCGAAAAACACGAGGGCAGGAGCCATTTGTCATCCGATATATTTCCATTCCAGAACTCGGTAAATATATATCCAAACTGGATAACAAAAAGTCGTCTGGACCCGATGGCATTAGTACCACTTACTTAAATTGTCACTGCCTTACATAATAGACTCACTTACTTACATTTTTAATCTATGCATCGAGAAAACCATTATCCATCTGAGTTTAAGAAAGCAAAAGTGATCCCATTGTCAAAAACTCGCGACAAGACAAATCTGACTGACTACAGACCAGTATCACTGTTATCTGTCCTGTCCAAACTCCTCGAAAACATGTGCATGTGCAGTTAAATGATTATTTGGAAAAGCACCTACTCATTCACCCCTTCCAGTCTGGCTTTCGATGTAAACACTCTTGCAATACCGCCTTAGTACGGCTTACACATTCTTGGCTGACAGCGATGAACAGATCTGAGGTGTCTGGCGTGATATTCCTAGACCTGAAAAAGGCCTTTGACCTTATGGATCACAATATCATGATGTACAAGCTTGGATGCTACCTTCAAAATTCAAGTTCTCTACCGTTTTTCAAACCGTATCTTGAAGGCAGAACGCAACGTGTTTTCCTCCACAGCTCATATTCTTCTGAAGGCTCTGTAAAGTTTGGGGTACCACAAGGATCTGTCCTAGGGCCTATTCTGATTAGTATTTTTATCAATGACCTGCCATTACATGTAACGAATATTTCTGTTGCTTGCGACATGTTAGCAGATGACACAACACTCCACACATCCGGAAAAGATATTATGCAGGTAGAACACACATTGCAGGAAAGCTTAGACGAGGTCTCATGTTGGTGCGACAATAATTCTATGGTCATCAATCCAAAGAAAACCCACTCTATGACAAACGCTACAAGGCAGAAGCATCAGCTGTTACCTTTATCGCTTGATCTATTACTATACGGAATGAAAGTTGAACAAGTGGCAGAACACCGATTTTTAGGAATAATTATAGACAACAAACTTCGGTGGGATACACATACTGACACACCGTGCAAAACACTCTCTAAGCGTGTCTTCCTTCTATCTAAACTAAAGTACATTGTTAACACTGATACTTTAAAGCTTTTCTTCAATGCCCACATTAAATCCCACATTGACTACGCATCCGTAGTGTGGGGCGGCTGTAGTGATGCTCTCAAAAAACGATTAAATTCTCTACTAAGAAGGTCCGGAAAGCTAATCCTTCCAGATAAAAATCTAACCACTGTCCAGAAACTGAATAAAATAGGAATATTGAACCTTCACAAACAACTGGACTACAACAAGGGTGTTTTTATGTATAGGGCACTTACCAACAACGCGCCAGTGTACAGATCTAGCTTGTACAAAGCTCCCCACGCTAGCTCCAGAAACAACTACCTTCTGTTACCAAAGCCAAGAATAGATTTATTCAAAACAAGCTGGCCTTTTCTGGTGCCCTGTTTTGGAATAGTCTTCCAGTGCACCTCAGATTATGTCACTCACTCAGCTCCTTTAAGAGAAACCTCCGTGAGCACCTTAACACAACCGTATAAGACAGCTTATGATTTTTGCTATGTATTCATCTTATTTATTCAATGTCATTTCAAAGTATTTTCAATGATTTTGCTGTTCCTGTATGTTTATTACTATTAATAGTGGTAGTAATATATTTTATTTCTTTATGTATTGTTTATCCTGTTTAAATATTAATCGAGTTTGTAAAACATTTTTTTTTATTTTTATATAATTGCTTTTAATTTTTCACTTATTCGGTAGTTTAGCAAGGACTAATTGTTAGACAGGTCTAAATGAACCTAAACTACATTCCTTGGAAAATAAAGTTTTCGAGTTCGAGTTCGAGTTCTCTCGCTCTCTCGCTCTCTCAA
>JABMCL010001642.1:500000-505000 GCA_018857735.1 Alviniconcha marisindica | reverse complement strand
GTCAGATACAGTACAGTTGTCCTTTTGCCTATTTTGACAATGATGCTGATAATAATGATGACGAGGAGCCTATCATAATCATCATCACAACCATCATCATCACCACAACCACCACCATCAGCATCATCATCATCACCATCGTCAAACAGCGTTAAACATGACAATACCAGCAACGACTACGACTTCACTCGGCAATAGTTGGTTAGGATCAAGATCAGATATATATTTCTTGTTTACCTTTTCTGATAATGATGATCATAACGATGACGCCGACTAAATATCTCATCAGTTTCTTCAAAAGTCGTACACGATAGTCAATGTCTTTTATGAGTTTGCCCCCCCCCCTCCCCCCCCCCCCCCCCCCCCCACACACACCACACACAACCACCAACTCCCGTCGCTATTGCACCTTGTTTAAAGGACTCCGAGCCACATAATAATAATAATAATAATAATAAGAAGAAGAAGAAGAAGAAGAAGAAGAAGAAGAAGAATAAAGAGGATTTCTAAATCGCCGACCGATGGCTACTTATGCCAAATACATAAACAATGAGCTGCTTTGGGAATAGACTTTGAAGTCACCATCGAGCAGTTCCGGCACTCTCATCGGAATTCAGTTTACGCTGTTCTGATAGCTAATGAGACAGATAGATAGATAGGTAGATAGATAGATAGATAGATAGATTTTATAGGCATTCGTGGTAATTAATCTAAGACTACTGCCGGTATGACTAGACATAATATTTGCGGTCTAATCATTAAAGCCGTGACTATATATACAGTTCGAACACAATACACAATAAAAAGAACTGTTGCGTCATTTTCTTCGCGTCATCTGTAGGCTGTCAGCTTTTGTTCTATCCTCCTAGCTCCGACAGAGTAGTGATAATGCGTCATATGTATGCTGTCAGCTTTTGTTCTATCCTCCTAGCTCCGACAGAGTAGTGATAATGCGTCATATGTAGGCTGACAGCTTTTGTTCTAACCTCCTAGCTCCGACAGGATAGTAATAATGCGTCCAACGCTACGGTTTCTGCGTCGCTTGTGTCTGCCGTTCAATGGTCATCGTCACCCACGATCACCCACACTGCAGGAACGTGCGGCAGTGTGGGCTACACGACATCGGCAGCTGACATCCTACACCCTCTTCAGTCTTCAGTATAAGATGTCGCGCTGCAGACATTTAAGTGTCTAAACCTCAGCGAGAGGTTGGCTCTGGTGCTGGAGGGGCCTGCTATGAACTGCTGGTCTGGAATGAAGTAACGACGTTGTCGTAATCCTGCATTTGCATAATACAGCGACGCCGCAGCAGCAGGAAATATGATAATGCTTGTGCCACTAGTTTAGTTAACACGTGTAGTTACTGTCTGATGCTGAGATCTGAACGACATCTTTTAAATGCCCGTTGTCTAATGCTGCTTCCACACAGGAAAAAGCAGGAGCCAGTGTTGACTGACCTGGGTCGAGCCGGACAGAGCGGTCCTATGGCAGGCACGAACCGCAACCCGCGCTATGATCGCTTGCCTCCCTTGCCTCCGGTGACGCCCTACGTAGAGCACAGCAAGGCCGGACGAGATACACTGTATCCGTCTCTCGACTACAGGGCAAAATCCAACTCTGGGTTTCTGGATGATAACGATCATTACGATTACCGCTAGGTAGTCGTCATTAAATCGATTCTGTCTCTGTTTGTCTACCTGTCTGTCTGTCCTTCTGTCTATCCTTGTGCATCATTGTAATCAAGTCTCTCTCTCTCTCTCTCTCTCTCTCTCTCTCTCTCTCTCTCTCTCTCTCTCTCTCTCTCTCTCTCTCTCTAGCCCATCTGTCTGTTTTTCTGCATGTTTGTCCGTCCGTTCGCCTGTCATTGACGCTGTGTCTGTCTTTCTGTCTGGCCATTGTTTGGATCTGTCTGTCCGTCCGCTTGTCCCGTACCCCAGTCAATTTCGCGTTTACCTAACGGCCCGTCTACCTCTCCGTGTAATCTCTGGCTGGATGATGCCCTTTTTTATGTCTTCATATGTTCACTCTCTGATGAGTGTGGGCTTTACTACCTTATTTATTATGTACTTGCCTGGAAACAGGGCTGTTTGCCTACCTGTCTATTTTTTAACCGTTCGTCAGTCTGCATGTCTGTCTTTTATCCATTCGTCTGCGCGCAGGTCTGTCTTTTATCCATCCGTCTGCACGCAGGTCTGTCTTATTCATCCGTCTGTCTGCATGTATGTTCGTTTGTCCACAGTGTTTGCACACGCGATGGATCGATGGAATGTCTTGCATAAAGACCAGTAGTTCAGTGTTGGCGTCTTACACCTGCCGCACAAAATGATCACGCCAAAAACCAGCACAACAACAAAACACAAAATGATCACGCCAACACCACCACAACAAGAAAACAAAACAAAATGATCACGCCAAAAACCACCACAACAACAAAACAGAAAACCTTTGAATGTATGACTGTTGTGTGCCAGCCACTTCAATGTTTTGAAAATATAACCAGATGAATGTTCTATTTGTATGGACCATTACAATGCCATTCAGCAGAGAGCATGCCGATTTCCACTGCGGCACATTAGGTTGTGAATAGAAATCAGACCATTTTGGTGCAGTTTAGTTTGCCTATGAATAAAATGTAACAATACCAATACCAATAATAATACTTGTATATTTTTATAGTGCTGCCGTATGATTTTTGTTACTGTTGTTGGGGGAGGGTGGGGGGGGGGGGGAGGGGGGGGGAGGAGGGGGGGGGTGGTGGGGGGGGGGGGGTAACTTGTTGGCATATTTTGTTATCTTGATAATTGTAAGATCAGTCTAATATTACTTAAATGAAAAGATTTTAAATATAGCAAAACAAACTACAGACCTAGGCTCTTATATATGAAACAACATCCGTATATATATATATATATATTATATATATATATATATATATATATATATATATATATATATATATATATATATATATATATATTATATGCATGAACAGTTTCTCGTCTGTCATTTGGTTGTCATTAACAATTCTGTCATAGAAATAGCCTCAAAACGTTGGAACAATATAGTTCACAGTCATGTTTATTTAATCTGCTTCAAGAAATGGAGAAAAACAATCTGAAACAAAGTAAACGGCCATTTTTTGTTTAACAAGATCAAAACACACCCTAGATTGAAAGGAACGTGTAATTTGAATGCAGACACAAAAGCAATAGTCCTCTTCTTCAAAGAAATAAAACGCAGACAATTTGCAAAGTGGCGTTGAGAGGAATGAAATTCGGCCTCTGTTGGCCATTTCTACAGTAATATCCTTCCTGCTTCAGCATCACTGATTTTCAGAATTCCAGGAAATAACAACAATAATAGCAATAATAATACTCATTAATAATAATGTAATAATAATTATAATAGTACATTTTCCAGTGCTATCGTACGCACTAGGAGTTTTACAATGAAAACGACATACATATATAATAGATATATATGAAATGTAGCTCATCAGCGCATGTAAAGGAATTTTCATGTGACTTGAATCTTGGATAGACTGAAAGAAACCTGTTACGCCACGCTTTGTCACTCCTGCACAATATTTTTGCCATGACGACTTGTGAAAAAAAAGCAAGTTTTCTGGCTGGACTTTGGAAAACAGCTGTTGCTGAGTCTCGGTGTTAACATATCCGTCTGTTCCTATGGCTATCTTAAAACTGCTGTATTTATTTGCGTGTGTGCCTTAAGATGTAAATGTGATATGTATCTTCACATTTAACAACCTCTCCTATCAGATGATCCCCAGCATTTGTGATACGTACAAAAGTTATATGCGCTTTGCGAATTCTGCTGCTTATGTGTGCTTGGTTATCCGTGTTTTTGCTTGTTTGTTTTCTGTACTTCTCTTGTACTTTTTTCGGTTTCTTTGTCGTTTGTCTCCACAATCAAAACTTCATATCAAATTTATACAGGAATGTCAATGGCTACGAGCTCATTTCAAAGTGGGGCGCTTAAAATGTTCAGTACTGAAATTATTCTGGTAATAAAATTATGATCTCGCCTTTTACTGTCATTTTACTCATTTGGAATCGATGAATCAGTCATACACGTGCATTGACTACCATAGACAGCACCTTTCTGTTCAAAAGAGGACAATTTAGTATACTATGATTACCAATGCAGTCCTTCATAAAATCACAAAAGGCTCGAAATATTCGTGATTTGTAAATTTACCAGTTAACGTTAATAATCGCAAAAGCGTTTGAAAATTACCGTTACGTAATGCAGAACATAATGCGTTTAAAATTCTTAGCGCAATCACACTGAGCACACTGAATCAAGCTTACTCGGCAACATTTGTCAGGTCATTTTCATATATATATACACCACCCCAGAAAAGGCAGAACTGAATGGCTCTGTCATATTTTATTGGTTCAGTTTCGATTATGTTAAAATTTCCGTGGTCTGCATCAGGTTAAAGATTTTATTTTTTATTTTCTTCATTACGGTAGTGGTGCTTGTACATTGTAGTCAGTTCGTCACTGGTTCCCCCTTCCACCCCGCCCACTTTGGTTCTCCTTCCCGCTTTGGCACTACCAGTGGCTAACCCCGAGTCAGCTTAGATATAGATATATATACGGTTAAACCTCCCACTCCCCTTGGCAGGAATATATATATATATATATACACACACACACGACACCTCCAGGCTTCAAATGCGTACCTGAAAAAGAAATTATCTCGAACTATTTGCCTTGTTGGGAGGTTGTTGTTGTTGATGGTTGTTTGATTTTATTGTTGTTGTAATTGTGTTGTTCTTTTTCCCTTTTCCTTCTTTGCTTACGGCCCAAGTTCAGTGTCTTACCGAACTTTTTTGTTTTGTTTTGATAATTATAATTTAAACTGTGATTTTTGGAATAAAACCATTGAGTTGTGCTTTTGTATGTGGACTCTGGTTTGTTGAAGTGGTATGAAGCACACACACACACACACACACACACACACACACACACACA
>JABMCL010001642.1:487500-492500 GCA_018857735.1 Alviniconcha marisindica | reverse complement strand
GGTAATATTGCCCCAGTAGAGCTCCAGACGGAGTCAGTGGGTCTGGCACACCCATCGATTTCTGGCACCTTCGTTCTCAGAAGGAAGGACGTCGTAAACCGGTGCTGGAGTTTGTCCAGAGGTCAACAACAGCACGCACTTGTCAACGATGGAAAGAACTGCATGGTCATGAGACCCGGGAAAACCAACAGAATACCGCCCTTCATCCTCATCCAGCACTCCAGCTACCCCCCCCCCCCCCCCCCCCCTTCCCCCGACCCCACCCACCCAGCTTAGCTAGACATCCCCACTTTCACTGACACCTCTCCACTATTTACACATTATGTCTGTATGATAAATCTGTGGTTCGGAAGGTGGTAAGGGTGGAGGACAGACAGCACGGTATCCTCAAACTGCCGCATCTCCACCCAGGTTGTTCACTTGCTGGTCTTTACCTCCACGCATCATAATCAGGGTGGCTGAGAAACGGGTGGTAGCTGGGAACCTCTGGTGTTCCTTCTCATTGGGTGTTGTAGGTTTAAACTATGGAGAGAGGAATACGGTACCCGTTTCACCTTGTCGCCAAAAGGGGTACAGTGATTTGCTTTACTATTCCCTCCCTGTTTTTGTTGTTTTGTTTGTTTGCTCTTGTCTTATGCCATACCCCATCGCTCCATCGCTGTGGGGCTGGTCTACATGGTAAACATGTGAGGGTTTCGCGTTTTGATCGTCTCCATTGCACCGTCAACTCTTTGTCAGATTTCTGGGCAAAGAAATCCGTTCCGAAAACTTGCAGCTGCTTATGATTGTCTCGATGTAAAAGCATTGTGCTAACCGTTTGTGAGGTTGGTTGTTGTTGTTGTTGTTGTTGTTGTTATTGCTGTTGCTATTGTGGTCGTTTTGTTGTTGTTTTTCGTGTGTGTGTGTGTGTGTGTGTGTGTGTGTGTGTGTGTGTGTGTGTGTGTGTGTGTGTGTGTGTTGTTGTGAGGAGGAAGAGAAGAGAGAGAGAGAGAGAGAGAGAGAGGATGTGTGTGTGTGTTATGTGTGTGTGTGTGTGTGTGTGTGTGTGTGTGTGTGGTGTGTGTGTGTGATGTTTTTTCCTTGTTTTTGTGTTTTGTTGTGTTTGAGAGCAGGGGGGAGGTGGGGGTGTTTTTTCATTTTGCTTTAGACGCTGGTATAAACTTCTGATTGCAGTTTTATTGATGGCTCTTCTTCTTTTCTTCTTCTTCTTCTTCTTCTTCTTCTCTTTCTCATCTCTCCTCTCTCTCTCTCATCTCTCTCTCTCTCTCTCTCTCTCTCTCTCTCTCTCTCTCTCTCTTCTCTCTCTCTCTCTTGTATGCATTTAACTCTTTATTTATCTTTTCATATGATACATTTATGCAAATAAAAAGAGGTAATTTCTGCTTATGAACTTGCTATCTGCATATTATTCTTATTGATCCGTGTTGGTATTTTGTAACAGTTGCTTTGTTAATACGTTAGTCAGTTACAATTATATTAGTAACAATTATTGGGACGGGAATAGCTCAGTTGACAGAGTGTGCGATTGAAATTCCAAAGCGCAGTACTGACGCGGGTTCGAATCCCCGTTGCTGCAAGGGAATTTTCATCCAGAATCAGCTTCTAGTGTAGATTCCCTAACGATGTCCGTACAGCCCCCGTGTGCAATCGCATGCATCAACGTCTGTGCGCACGTTAAAAATCCTAAAAATAAAATACTGCACTGACTTACTGATAGGAATGGGTAGAGCTGCTTCCAGGTAGGGCCACCCGAATTTCCCGCAAGGGACACTGAAGTAAAGTAAAAAATACATCATTATGTGTTTCTAATGACTAATTTGTTTCAGTACCTACTGATTTATATTCGGATAAAGATTTAATTGATTTCACTTTCATCATTCACTGATCTCTTGAAAAGATGCATATTCGTAATTTAATTTATCTATTTACCAATTTATCTGTTAATATGCCGATTATATGTCTATTTCTTTTTATGTTACTGAGTGCCGATATTTTTCGTCGATATTATATGTATCGTTTGATGACTATACTTTTAGGCAATAATTTCAGCCGCATTTATAATGTCGTCTCTAACTTGCAGTTATGTATCATACATTATCGCAGTCCTCATTCCCGTTCATACCAGTATGTCTGGTTAAGACTCATCTGTTGATTACTTCTTAGCTGCTGGGCGGCGGGGGCGGGGGGGTGGGGGGGGGGGGGGGGGGGCTGGATGAGGAGCTATTGGTTTTCCAGAGTCTCATGACCATGCAGTTCTTTCCATCGTTGACAAGTGCGTGCTGTTGTTGACCTCTGGACAAACTCCAGCACCGGTTTACGACGTCCTTCCTTCTGAGAACGAAGGTGCCAGAAATCGATGGGTGTGCCAGACCCACTGTCTCTCTGTGTCTGGACTTCTGCTGGGGCAGCATTTAATTACCACAGGATGCTACACCAGCGATTCGTCATGAGTGATTAAGTGTACTAGGACAACAACAGCAACCCACGACATTATTATTATCGTCATCATCAGCCGGTTTGTGCCAGATCCAAACACATAAAAAGTTCACTTTATTATGACACAGACTCATAAAGATCTTGTTTTAGAACGCTAGCAGTCATTCTTGTTCCAGATTTTTTATTTTTGGTTTGTGCCAGGTTTATTATTTTATTTACCTATATTCATCGACTGATTTTTTATTTATTTATTTATTTTTTTATTTATTTTTTTACAATTTTACAAAAAACATTTTAACCAGTATAACGCACTTTCTTTGGTCTTGATGTCCTCGGATGTCTTTCTTCGTATTAGGGACAAGGACCATCCCTGCTAAGTCACCCTTTGAAACCAATCTAAATATAGGCAGAGCCATAAATGACACTGTAAGATAGATACGTGTCAGATTCTCTTTGTTCATAGTTCAGGAGCTGTGTGAGAGTCGAGGTGGCCGTCCTGGGATGTCCGTCCTAACGAGCCTTCTGCTTTCCGTGGACGTAAACGCTATATCGAACCATGCTTCGGCATTAGTCTCAGCTTGTCCCTAATATGTCAACTGACATCTGAGGACACTAAGCAACACTACCTACCTACCTACCATTCTCTTTGTTGTTTCATTTCTCTTCTTTTTTACAAGTGCACTGTTTTAGTTTTCACCGATGGCATGCGCTAGCCTGTTGCCCGTTTCTCTGGCTACGCAAACATCCCAAGTAGTGTAAGGGGCCAGGCTGCACAGGCTACGCAAACATCCCAAGTAGCGTAAGGGGCCAGGCTGCACAGGCTACGCAAACATCCCAAGTAACGTAAGGGGCCAGGCTGCACAGGCTACGCAAACATCCCAAGTAGCGTAAGGGGCCAGGCTGCACAGGCTACGCAAACATCCCAAGTAGTGTAAGGGGCCAGGCTGCACAGGCTACGCAAACATCCCAAGTAACGTAAGGGGCCAGGCTGCACAGGCTACGCAAACATCCCAAGTAGTGTAAGGGGCCAGGCTGCCCAGGCTACAGAAACAAACACGAACAACAACTAGACACTGATATTGATCAAGCCAACAAACGGAGCACAGTTCTTTCCCTTCTTGGCACAACGGCCTTTTATTTTCTTCCTGTTCTACAGAAATGGAATAATTCACGTTAGGCAGAAACGGGTTGTGGGGGAATGGGGGGGGGAGGGGGGGGGGGGGGGGGGAGAGTGAAGGGGGTAGAAATTTGCACAAATGGTCGTGTAAATGGGTTAAGTTATGGAAGAGTGATGGAAGCGAGATGATACCATAGCAAGGCCAAAACGGATCTAGTTATCGGAGTGACACAGAAATGGGTTGAATTAATCTGTGGTGGCTTTTTTTTTCTCGTATGCGAATGTTTGGCCAATCGTTCCTCCCTTGCGCATCGTGTTTTTTGTTTGTTTGCTTTTGGAGGAGGGTGGGGGCGTGTGTGTGTGTGCGTGCGTGCGTGCGTGTGTGAGTGAGTGCGTGCGTGTGTGTTTTGCTTCTTTCTTTTTTCTTAAGTGGAGATAGAGATAAATGCTGGCTGATAGATTAAAGATGAGACAAGGCTTGGTGAAGTGGTCAAACCAACGGCGGCAGCGATGAGCGGATTGAGGTGAGGCGACTGAGTGCTTAAGGCACTGGCTCAGAGGTCAGGGGTTTGAATCCACCTTCCATCTTCATCCCCACGCTCCTTCACATGTGAGTCCCCGCAGTGTTTCTTTCGCTTAGTAAGACACGATTCTCGGTACCTTCATTACGCTGAAGGCGTTCACACGTTGACAATACTGTACTGGTAACAATGTAACAGTGTAACGATGAGATTGTTACACTGACTGTTGTTACATTGTTGATTGTAAGACACGATTCTCTGCTCCTTGATTACGCTGAAGGCGTTCACACGTTGACAATACTGTACTGGTAACACTGTAACAGTGTAACAATGAGACTGTTACATTGATTGTTGTTACATTGTTGATTGTAAGACACGATTCTCGGTACCTCGATTACGCTGAAGGCGTTCACACGTTCAACATACTATTTTAGTTTCTGCTCCCCGGCGCCCACACCAAAAGGTATGTATAAATTCCACTAAAGTTAGGGACTGATAAAGTCTCTGCTTGCTGCTTTTCATCGTGAGAAACGAGACGAGTATTGGGCGGTTCAGTGAAGCTGGTTTGCACGAGTGAATGCCCTTTGCAATCTTTTGCGCAAGAAGTCGCGAGAGGTCGCGGAGTCACTTCCGGGCCGATTTTCTAAGTAGGCGTTGCTTCACGCTGTGTATAACAATGGAAGTTGAACCTAGAATTTTTGCGAAGGAATACAAATGCCATCACTGTTGCAGCTGCAAAAATTACAGGGGAAAGGGGATCAAGGGTGGAAAAAGTGTCTTTTTGTCGATGTCGTTTTCTGGCTGACTCCGCGAGTTCGTTGAAAAAATGTTTTGGGGAATCCTATAGCACGAGCAACAAGTTATTGCTTGTTGCCAGACACATTTTGACTACGGGCCTCCAAAAATGCCTTTAAAGTTGGCAGTGT
>JABMCL010001642.1:470000-482500 GCA_018857735.1 Alviniconcha marisindica | reverse complement strand
GAGTAAGAGACTGTTTTCAAAGACCTCGACCGTCGCCGACCTTCGAGGTGTTCCAGGTATAGCTGACTCTTCGCCACCTGGAGAAGACATTCTCCTGGCTAGCATGCCATCCCCGGCCAAGCGAGGCCGTAGGGAAGTCAGCGTGGAGACGGACAGAGAGTCCTCGGAGGAACCGTCCCCGGGGCTGGGAGGAAATGCGATAGGGAACGGGGATGCTGCTGCTGTGGTTGGAGTGGTTGGAGGAGGGGCTGGTGGTCATCGGAAGGCCGGAGCTAAGCCTGGTAGGTGTTGGTGTTCGTCTGTTCCTTCGTCTTAGCTTCATTGCACCATTGGTGTGCCATTCTCCTTTCTTTGTGTGTGTGTGTGTGTGTGTGTGTGTGTGTGTGTGTGTGTGTGTGTGTGTGTGTGTGTGTTGTGTGTGCGTGCGTGCGTGTGTGTGTGTGTGCGTGTGTGTTGTGTGTGTGGGTGTGTGTGTGTGTTGTGTGTGTGTGTGTGTGTGTGTGTGTTGTGTGTGTGTGTGTGTGTACATGCGTGCGTGCGTGTGTGCCTACGTGCATGGTGTGTGTGTGTGTGTGTGTGTGTGTGTGTGTGTTGTGTGTGTGTGTGTGTGTGTGTGTGTGTGTGTGTGTGTGTGTTGTTGTGTGCATGCGTGCGTGCGTGTGTGCATGAGTGCGTGCATGTGCATGTGTGTGTGTGTGTGTGTGTGTGTGTGTGTGTGTGTGTGTGTGTGTGTGTGTGTGTGTGTGTGTTTGTGTGTTGTTTATTTGTTTGTTTGTTCCTTTCTCTTTTTTTCTTTTCCTTCTTTCTTTCTTTTTTTCTCTTTTTTTGTTGCTTCCCCCCTCTTCATCTTCTTTACCTTATTTTCCCTTCTTCTTCTTCTTTTTCCTTTATCCTTTAAAGTCTGTTAACATTGTGATATTAGACTGATCATACAATTATTGTGTTAACTACATGTATCAGCAAGTTGTACCAATAGAAATTTATATTAAAAACACACAACATATTTGCAGTCAAATCATATATATATATATATATATATATATATATATATATATATATATATATATATATATATATATATATATATATATATAGATAGATAGATAGATAGATAGATATAGATATATTTCGCCTTTCTATTTAGAGGCGTCTGCAGGTGAACGTACATTATAATGCATCATTTTCAAAACTGACTATTCTCATACGTTCGTACCTTCTATAGTCACAGTGATATAACCGTATTGGTTGACGGGGCGTAAAACACAGTTACTTATTTACATACATTCAATAGGCTGACATTAAATTGAGTTAGTGCATGACTGAGCGAAGGTAGGTTCCAAATCAGGCGAAGTCGAGACATGTCTGTGTGTTAACTTGACCTGATTTGGAACCAGGCAAAGTCGAGACATGTCTGTGTGTCGACTTCACCTGATTTGGAACCAGGCGAAGTCGAGACATGTCTGTGTGTGGACTTCACCTGATTTGGAACCAGGCAAAGTCGAGACATGTCTGTGTGTGGACTTCACCTGATTTGGAACCTACCTTCTCTCTGCAAAAGATCTGATCTCTCATTCATTCATGTAATCAGTTGTCTTTTACTTATTTAAGAGAACGTTTCGTTGTTCTTCGTTTTTATTAGAGCAACATCAGCAACAACAACTTATTATTATTAATATTTACAATTTTAATTCTACGAGTATTGGGATAATTATTCCGTACCGATCTTATTCAACCCAAAGGCAAACACACACACACACACACACACACACACACACACACACACACACACACACACACACACACACACACACACACACACACACACACACACACATACATACACACACACAGATGTGCTAATCTGCAGCCAATCTGCAACTGGTTGGAATCCTTAACATGTTCTTAGGAACTAAAACCTGAAACCGGTAAAACTGCGCACAACAAAACTTCTTTAGTTGAATAATTAAATGTATAACTGAAAAATAGACATATTGAGAAGAAGAAAAATGCACATAGGACGCTAAAATCCCAAGTATGTAGTTAGCTAGTTAAATACTGAGTTATGTTTTCTTTCATTTATTTATTTACGTTACCTTTTCTTCTTCTTCTTCTTCTTCTTCTTCTTCTTCTTCTTCTTCTTCTTCTTCTTCTTCTTCTTCTTCTTTGTTTTTGGTCTACATTCCTTCAAGAAAAAAGAAAAAAATTGTTGTTATTTGTGTTTGTTTTTATTGTTGTTTTGTTTTGTTTTTCTCTTCGTTTTTGTGCAAATTTGTTATTCCATTTTACTTTAACACTGATCTATACATACATTGGTCATTCCAGGTCATGTAATATTTATTCATTCAAGAGTCCATAAGTGGCATAAACAGGAAATCAAAGAGCATAGTGGGTGATAGAAGTTGGTTGCATGTTAGTTGCATGATACATACACGAGATTAAATACATTCTTTAGATTCTAGAACATTTTTCCTAAGACATAAGTCTGTAAAAAGAGGTTTGCAAGGCTCCTATCTCTCCTTTTTTCTTTTTTCTTTTCTCCTTCCGTTTTCTTGCCTTACTGACATATACAAACCTTTGAATTCCTTTTCGACATAACAATTAATCTAGTTGTTATTGTATCAAGGTGGGTTTATGTGTCTGTGGGGGTGGGGGGGGGGGGTCACTTCTCATAACTGCATTGCCTGTGCTCACTGATTTCTTATATTTTTATCTTGTTTCTCTTTTGTTTGTTTTGAGTGTTTGATTTTGTCAAGTTGCTCTCTCTCTCTCTCTCTCTCTCTCTCTCTCTCTCTCTCTCTCTCTCTCTCTCTCTCTCTCTCTCTCTCTCTTGTACACGCTATTGTTATTTCAACGGTTCGCATTGCTGCGGCCTTTTCTCATTTACTGTGTATCTGATTTAGGCCTACGCTTACTGTTCTTGCTTCCATTATCTATAATCACAGTGCTTGTCTGAGCAGTGTTTTTGTGTGTGTCTCTATGCGATATTGTCATTTGAATACTTCGTTGTTCATCGTGTATCTGAACCATATTTCTTATCATCATCAATTTAAAAAAAAAAAAAATCTGTCGGCGGTGTTTGGCTCTGATTTTAAAATTATTTTCTTCTTCATAATAATAATAATAGATAACTTTTGTGTAGCGCTATTCTCTGGTATACCCAAACTCACTGCGCTTTACAACATTCTCCAACATTTCCTAAGTTTCACAAACATAATACATAAAATTATGACAACTAACAATGTATAATATACAAGTACATGTGCCATATGAGAAGCAGCAATATATACAGAATATGAATCATTATATTACTACCTACCCTTAATTTCATCGTCACTGTGGTAGTCAGTGTTGTACCTATCGTCTTATGTGTATCCTTTTGGCATGTAAATTGGCAGAGACAGATTGTAAGCATAGGCAACTGCTAAAATCTTAATCCTTGTGTAATAAAATTCTGAGTTCTCTCTCTCTCTCTCTCTCTCTCTCTCTCTCTCTCTCTCTCTCTCTCTCTCTCTCTCTCTCTCTCTCTCCTCCCCTTTCTCTCTCTCCCCCCCTTCTCTCTCTTTTTCTCTCATCCTAATTGTGGACTTTTAAAAATCCATCCATTAACAATTCTGCTAATTGTTTTAGACCTGCAAGCTAACTACGTGCACTTATTCTTCAGCTTAATGTTGTTTTGGGTGCTTACTACTACTCACTGATATGTTTCTTGGGTCGTTTTCCTGTGTGTTTATTAATTTCTGAAATAATTTTTCACCCTTTTTATTGTTTGTTAGCAGAATCATTCCTTCCTATGTAGATTTTCACTTTCTTGTATATGATTACGTCGATTAATTAAATATTACATATGGTATTTCTATGTTAATGAATTTGAGTTCCACGGGGGTTTTCCCTCTTGGTGTACCTTGTATTTATTCGTATGGCAAGTGACAGTTACGTAGGATGTACCTTTAGTGGAGTTTATGTACCTTGTATTTACTCGCATGCCAGGTGAGAGTTACCGTAAGCGATCCATGTCATTGTTGTGCAGTTCGTATGACGTCATTCGATCCCGAATTACCCCCCTTTGTTGATTGTGTACACGCTTTCTGGGTCTCGTTTATATCAGCATGGATAAGTGCCTGGTTTTCTTGCCAATGGTGCTGTTACGTAAAAACAACAACAACACACACACACAAAAACAAGCAAACCAAAACCAGAGACTAAACAAACAAAAAATCTAGTTTATCTCTATCGATTCAGCTGCTTGTGAAGAAATGTTTTAGTACCAATATAATATTATCTGGACCAAACAATTTTTTTTAAAATAATAATAATAATGATAATAATAAAAATGGTGTGTGTTTTGTATGAGTATTTAAAAGAAAATGGTTTCTAATGTTTCTAATTCAGTTCAGATTTGTTTGTTAATGTTGTTGTTGTCGTCATGTTCAGTTGTGTTTAAATTCGTGTTTTTGTTTGCTTGTGTTTTGTTGTAGTTATTGTTGTGTGTGTGTGTGTGTGTGTGTGTGTGTGTGTGTGTGTGTGTGTGTGTGGTGTGTGTGTGTGTGTGTGTGTGTTTATTGTTGTTGTTTCTTGGTGTGTGTGTGTGTGTGTGTGTGTGTGTGTGTGTGTGTGTGTGTGTGTGGGGGGGGGGGGGGTATGTGTACTTGTTTAACCCATACATGCCCTGAGATGTTTTTTAACACTAAATATCCTGTTGCAAAAAGGGTTTCCTTTCTTGCAAACGATGGCCTCCTCCAGTAAAACAACAACAAGGGGAAATACTCAGCCACCTCTTCTTAGAATAAAGGAAGTCAACGGTTCACGTCTGCAGGATACCAAATTTACACACAGCTAAAACAGATTAACCGAACCAGTTATGCCATCTGAATATGGGACTGTGGGTGTAAATGGGTTAAGTTTGCCACGATTATTCTCACAAGGTTCCAGGCGAGATCAAAAGATCCAGAAATCTAGAGGAGGGAGGTGGAGCTGGACCCTCAAGTTAGCCCAGAAGAGATCATGAACAAGGAGGTGGAGCTGGGCTGCGAAAGTTGGACTTCTTTCGCTTCGAGTTGTTCCTCAACAGCAGTGCAACGGACATTGTCCTTGTGACTCTGCCCAGCACGGCAGTTGAAACAGCAATTGCGCAGTGCACTAGTCGCTGCCCAATGGCGAGGGGACACCGCCTTAACACTTCCATTGTTCTGGCGGCGGTCCACAGTCTCTCCGGTCTTTTTCGGGCGTAAAGCAAAATGTACTCGTACACAGGATTATTCATACTTATTTCCCCCCAAATGATGACTTTTCAACCCCCAAAATGATGACTTTTCAACCCCCAAAATGATGACTTTTCAAAAAATGCATTCATATTGCTCAACGGCTTTACACGATAGGAAACAAGGAATTATTGTCTAATAATGATCTACTGGTCATACTGTCGTAGCGCTGAGCGGGTGAGATGACGTTAAATCCCAGTCATCAATCATAACTGATTGTAATCAGATGAGACCTTTAGGTTCGTTAGTGCCAAAGAGGAAAAATGATAGTATGTTTACAAAGACATCTTCGATAATAAAAGCAACAATGATTGCTGTTATTCTTTTCTGTAGTCAATCGTTACCTGGATGCTTGTTTGGCGTCTCTGTTTGCCTGTCTGTCTCTGTCTCTGTCTGTCTGTTTGTCTGTCTGTCTGTGTCTGTCTGTCTGTCTCTGTCTCTGTCTGTCTTTGTCTCTGTCTCTCTGTCTCTCTCTGTCTCGCTCTGCCTTCCTGTCTGCCTGCCTGTCTGCCTTCCTGTCTGTCTGTCTGTCTGTCTGTCTCTGTCTCTCTGTCTGTGTCTCTGTCTGTCTCTGTCTGTCTCTGTCTCTGTCTGTCTCTGTCTGTCTCTGTCTGTCTGTCTGTCTGTCTGTCTGTCTGTCTGTCTGTCTCTCTCCTCTGTCTCTCTCTCTCTCTCTCTCTCTCTCTCTCTCTCTCTCTCTCTCTCTCTCTCTCTCTCTCTCTCTCTCTCTCTCTCTCTCTCTCTCGTTTGTGTTTAAATCTCTTTCCATGTGTCCTAAAGCACACATCACACACAGACCCAAACACACACACACACACACACACACACACACACACACACACACACACACACACACACACACACACACACACACACACACACACGCGCGCGCGCGCGCGCGCTTTTCATTGAGACTATTAGACTTTAACTTTTCATTTGAACACCGGCTGTCAAGTCAACTCTTCTCTCTTTTTTGTTATTGCTGTAGCTTTTTTTATGTTTCAGTTTGTTTCATTTGTTTGTGTGTGTGCGTCTGTGTGTCTGAATCTCTACTGTTTCTGTGTTTCTGTCTGTCCGTCTGTCTGTGTGCGCGAGCTAGAGCGTGCGCATGAGCGACTGCTTTCACACGCCCTGTTTCCTTTCTTCCGGTACAACCCCACCCCCACCCCCACCCCAAGAGCAGGACAGTCTTCAGCTAGGTAATGGTGTTCGATTAAGTTGAATAAGGGGAACCATTTCAGCATTCTTATCTGATTTTTTCCCCCCGGCCAGATAGCTGACCTCTGTGAACGGGTTCTCGTTTGAATGGCAGCTTTGGGCGCAGTATAATCTTTCATAATCAATGAGGCGAACATCTGTTGACGTCCTCCAAACCCACTGTGATATGAGCACGTAAATCACAGTTAATCAAGGCGCCACCCTGCACAGGACAGTGCTGAGGCCGACACGTGTTCCCGAGCTTGATGATGAATGTTGCACGTGTTTGGTTTGTGACCATTTATCACGTCACACTCTGACAGGTCACGTACAAGCCTGCCGGACAGCGTGTGGTCCAGATGGCTGCGCTGATTTACACCTGCTAGGGCTTCTTCTTCTTCTTCTTCTTCTTCTTCTTCTTCTTCTAGCATGGTTCTGTTTCAAATGAATAGTGCAGTGGGCTTCTTCTTCTTCTTCATCTAGCATGGTTCTGTTTCAAATGAATAGTGCAGTGGGCTTCTTCTTCTTCTTCTTCTTCTTCTTCTTCTTCTTCTTCTTCTTCTTCTAGCATGGTTCTGTTTCAAATGAGTAGTGCAGTGGGGGGAAATTAAACAAGACTGACTGCTAGAATTCTGAAACAAGATCCAAACACACACACGAAAACAACATAGCTCATCCAAAAATAGATAAGTTGTTTAGCTCTCCATCTCATTTTTCATCGTTTTGCACCGTTTAACTGTTGTTTAAGTATCGTTTTGTAGCTTGATAAAGGGGATTACCCCGAAAATTCGCATGTTGTGTTTTGTCCTAATAAATGGCGTTCTTTGGAACCTTTTATGTGCTTGGTTAGTATCAACCAGATGACGTCAAAAGGGCTGAACTTGGACATGCGCAGTACGGAAATGTTTCAAAACAAAATGTGTCACGATTCCATATATATCGGTATTCGGATGTACTGTGATCTAACCTGTTGACAGGTTAATGCGTTTTGTGAAATGAACAGCCGAAGAATGATCCCTTTCGTCTGTGTGACTAGCGTTGTCCTAACTTTGTGACTAACTTTGTCCAAATGTTTTATTATTGAATTACAATTGCTTTGTACGCTGCACTTTCTGATACGCGTCATACAAGGCAGGCTACACGAACACCGTAGATGAGTCTGCACAACAGTTGACTCTCTAGAAAAAGATCCCTCGGCACAGCGGCAATCGAACCTGTGTCAGTATTGCGCCTGGATTGTCGACCCGACGGTCTATCAGCTGAGCTGTCTCGCCCCTAACTCTTTTTTAGGACTGGCACGCACGAACAGAATTCGTTGCCCAAACAGTCAAGTTGCCGCTGCGTGTTCTGTGGAGATTCCAAGACACAAACAGTCGGTGGAGTGGTGGAATAGTTTGGGCCTTTAAAAGGTTTCAAGGGGCCCAAATCGCACATGAGAATACTTGACGCCAAAAACGGTTCTACGAATGTACGTTCACGGTTTTGAGAGCTTTTAAAGATGAACAAAACCGCAAAGGCGCCTTTCTGTTGATTTTTAATTGCATGCTTAATTCTTGGTACGCTAGCGTGTTTGTTTCGTCCCTTTGTTTCTGTGACTGCTTTTTCGTCTGTTTCTGTGATTCCTTTTACGTCTGTTTTAATCTTGTTGTTACTGTTTTGTTGCTGTTTTGCTGCCTGTTCTGTGATTGTTTTTTCTTGTTAGTATTCTAGATGCTCTCTCTCTGTCTCTGTCTCTGTCTCTGTCTGTCTTCTTGTCCTGTCTGTCTGTCTGTCTGTCTCTCTCTCTGTCTTCTGTCTCTCTCTCTCTCTCTCTCTCTCTCTCTCTCTCTCTCTCTCTCTCTCTCTCTCTCTCTCTCTCTCTCTCTCTTCTTTCCGCCGATAGGTAAAATATCTATCAAACATATTGCGTATTATCTATTATTACCGAGACAAAATATTACCCTTTCGATCCCTTGCTGATGCTTACTATGCCAAATATTAGTAGTAAAATAAATTACAAAATAGTTCGGTATTATATATTATACTATTAACTCTCATATAGCGCTATACCCGTAAACATTTACAAGCTCGCGGCGCTGTGCATTATCAACATCAAAATCCACTTGACAATCAAAAAAGCACAAGTACTGTAAATGTGTACATTGAAATTAGAAACATTTCACATACACTCAAATAAACACAAGTACTATAAAATAATGCATACATCAATATCAAAATGACGATCAGAAAAGCACAGGTACTGTCCTGACAATCAGTCAGAAAAGCACAAGTACTGTCATGACAATCAGAAAAGCACAAAATAATACTGTAAATGCATACATCAACATTAAAGCATTTCACACTCAGGGACCTACTATATCTATCTTTTGGTACAAAGTGGAGAACGCACAGTTTCCAAGCTCTTCAGTTGATCTCTCTCTCTCTCTCTCTCTCTCTCTCTCTCTCTCTCTCTCTCTCTCTCTCTCTCTCTCTCTCTCTCTCTCTCTCTCTCTCTCTCTATATATATATATATGTGTGTGTGTGTGTGTGTGTGTGTGTGTGTGTGTGTGTTGTGTGTGTGTGTGTGTGTGTGTGTGTGTGCGTGTGTGTGTGTGTGTGTAATGCTGCTTTTATATATTTATGATACTGATATACAAATATATATAATAAAATATATGTTCGTTTGTTGTTCATCTCAAAACGAAGGTAATATCGTGGAGGAGTGAGCGACACTGATAGTGAAGCACCTTGTTTCTTGGATTTCGACCACGTAATGCTGCTTTGATATATTTATGATACTGATGAAGACGAGATGAAAAAGTATTTATATTACTGTTATTACACTCTCCAGGTAAATAATATAGACACCATTTAAGTTCGTGGACCCCAGACAACACCAAAAATACGTTATTAAGAACAAAACCCAAACTGGACTGAAGATGGGGCGAGCGGAAAAGTTGCAAATAGTATTATTCGTCTCCTACGCTGGATTGGACGACATTCAGTGACATCTCCGTTTAGATAGTGTGGTTTGCACAGATGCACGTTGAAAATGCATTATTGTTCAACATGATTTTCATTCCATGATGGTTCGCGCATCAACGATGAACCAGGAAGTTGTGTATGTATTTTTGAATGCTTCAGGCTCGTGTGCAAAGGTGTCCTTTCGAACACCTGCAAGCTGTTCAACGCGTCTTCCTTCACTTCAGCAACAGTTGTAAATAGCAATGACAATAAAACTGAACGATGCATGCCACTATTTAATGGAGTTTATGACAATACTTTAACGCATCTAAACATGCTAGTATCATGCATTTGCTTGCCAAGTTCGAGTGTGTGACGAGGTGTAAAGAAAATCATAAAATCCTTTCTAGGACCTGCGCGAGGAACACTTGAAACTGCAGTTCATGGCGGATCCCACTTAGTTTTCACACCTGCATTGTTATGATATATTGAGGATTCATAATTTCAAAGACAGCGAGGAGTAGTGTGTGTGTCTGTGTGTGTGTGAGAGAGAGAGAGAGGGGGGGGGGGGGGGGGGGAGGGAGGAGGGAGGAGGAGAGAGAGAGAGAGAGAGAGAGAGAGAGAGAGAGAGAGAGAGAGAGAGAGAGAGAGTGCGTGTGTATGTGTGTGTGTGTGTGTGTGTGTGTGTGCGCGCGCGCTTTGTGTGTGTGTGTGTGTGGTGTGTGTGTGTGTGTGTGCGCGCGCGTGTTTTGTGTTGTGTGCGTGCGTGCGTGCGTGCGTGCGTGCGTGCGTGCGTGGTGTGTGTGTGTGTGTGTGTGTGTGTGTGTGTGTGTGTGTGTGTGTGTGTGTGTGTGTGTGTGTGTGTGCGTGCGAGAGAGGGGAGAGAGGAGGAGAAGAGAGAGTGCGTTTGTGGTGTGTGCGATACGTGTGTGTGTGTGTGTGTGTGTGTGTGTGTGTGGTGTGTGTGTGTGTGTGTGTGTGGTGTGTGTGCGTGTGTGTGTGCGCGCGCTTGTGTGTGTGTGTGCGTGCGTGGCGTGCGTGCGTGTCGTGCGTGTGTGTGGTGTGTTGTGTGTGTGTGTGTGTGTGTGTGGTGTGTGTGTGTGTGTGCGCGCGCTGCCGCGTGTGCGTGTGTGTGTGTGTGTGTGTGTGTGTGTGTGTGTGCGTGTGTGTGTGAGTGTTCACGCGCACGCGCGCGCTCGCGCCTTTAAAACCCCTGATTCGAATATCCAAACGGAACCTTTCAATCGTAAAAGTAGTCTCCACTTCTATAGATCTAGTCTTATCTCAGCACCCTTTGCGAAAGATAACTCTTTCAATGGCTCCAGTGTTCCCCGCGCGTCCCTTTTGTCGCGGCACGTAATATTGGGAGTGGAGGGATGGAAACTGGGGCTGGGGAGAGGCGGTCTCAATCACCCGGTTATCGCCGCTTTCAGGACGGAGGTTTGCCCAGCTGATAAGAGCCCAGTTTACATTTTTACCGAGTGTGTCACAGCGAGAGAAAGCGCTTTCATTAAAACTTGGAGAGAGCTGCGTGGGTTATTAGGAACAGGCAATGATAACTGCGTGTTTGTATTGTGGTGGGTCTTTGTTAGCTGGATGATGTGTGTTTCCCAGGTGTTCCATTTATGAATGTAATATTTATTTTTTATGGAAGAAAGATTCGCATGGACCGACACTGTGGCCTTTTGGGAATCCAGTATGGATAAACGAATGTATGCTGATCAAAAATAATCACGGGTATACATTTGAACCTGTTTTCAATGTGTATTTTATCGGTAAGTTCCTATCCGCATGGACAACCAGTAGCGCACTTAATAATCAGACTAAAATTGAAAATCGTGCAAATTAACTACAACGCGGACCATCACAAACAGCTCAGCTATTCCAAACGCATTTTCGTCACATCCATACGCATAAGAGGTTATAAAGAAGGCTAGTTTAATCGGACAAAACAAGACACTTGCATACTGTCAGTGCAAATATATTTTTCAAGCAACAGACATACTATACTAACAAATTATGATATGAATGAAATCTGACAACTTTTCTATCGGTTGCTGTAAAAGTTAGTTGTTCTTTTGACATATGTACAAAGGATGTACCTCTGGTGGAGTTTATGTACCTTGTATTTACACGCATGCCAGGTGAGAGTTATCGTAGGCGACTCAGGTCTTTGTTGTTGTGCTTATGTGACGTCTTTCGAGCGCTAATTAACTCCCTTGTGTGTTGATTTATTTATTTTCAATTTCTTTATGTTTCTTTCGTCAACAAATATAATGTCTATTAAGATCCTTCATTCAACTGTGACCAGCATTTCACTCCGCTGAAGCTAAGAGTACCTTTACAGTCATATTGGTGCAAACACAGAAACCTTTATAAAGGTAGAGTACTTGCACAGTCACATTGGTGCAAACACAGAAACGTTTATAAAGGTAGAGTACTTTCACAGTCACAGTCACACAGCCACAAAAAGGTTGTGGTATGTGGATTCTGTCCTGTGACTTTGTCCACCACTTCCTACTGAAACATTAAAATAGTTCTCATCGCTGCCCATCTTAATGCAGGAATCATTCTGGTGGTGACAGTGTAGCGATAGGTATATAATCTCCCTCTCCCCCCACCTCCATACCCCCTTGCCCCCCTTCTCCCCGTCCCTAATAAGCCTTATGGTTTCTGTGGACGTTAAGCACCATGTTTACTTTACTTACTGTCACATTGATGCAAAACACAGGAACCTTTATAAAGGTAGAGTACCTTCACAGTCACATTGGTGCAAACACAAACCTTTTTAAAGGTAAATTAGCTTCACAGTCACATTGATGCAAACACAGAAACCTTTTTAAAGGTAGAATACCTTCACAGTCACATTGGTGCAAACACAGAAACCTTTTTAAAGGTAAAGTACCTTCACAGTCACAATGGTGCAAACACAGAAACCTTTTTAAAGGTAGAGTACCTTCACAGTCACATTGGTGCAAACACAGAAACATTTTTAAACGTAAAGTACCTTCACAGTCATATTGGTGCAAACATAGAAACCTTTATAAAGATAGAGTAGCAGAACAGCAATGCTCGTTTTGGTAGCAGACGGCGTCATGAACG
>JABMCL010001642.1:457500-460000 GCA_018857735.1 Alviniconcha marisindica | reverse complement strand
TTCTCCCCGCGGTCACTTTAAGCTGGAAGTAGTTGTCCCATTCGGTCTATTCCGCCCTTTCCAGGTCAGCCTACAGTTTGTGTGTGTTCCGCTGAGCGTATTGTACCCTGCTTCTGATCACACACACACACACACACACACACACACACACACACACACACACACCACACGCACACACACACACACACACGCACGCACGCACGCACGCACGCACGCACGCACGCACGCACGCACGCACGCGCACGCACACGCGCACGCACGCACGCACGCACACATGCTCGTACGCACGCACGAACGAACGCACGCACACAAATCCCAGTTATTTTGGGATCCAATGTTGAACTTTAATTAAATGACAGTACTTAAAAACTGGCCTAAAGTTTTACCTAACATAAGACTGAGTAGAACTGGTTAAAACTCTCTCTCTCCCTCTGTCTGTCTGTCTGTCTGTCTGTCTGTCTGTCTGTCTGTCCTCTCTCTCTCTCTCTCTCTCTCTCTCTCTCTCTCTCTCTCTCTCTCTCTCTCTCTCTCTCTCTCTCTCTCTCTCTCACACACACACACACACACACACACACACACTGAATGACAATCGAACAAGCTTGAGTATTCATGAGTGAACTTTAGAATACTTTTGCTGTATGAACTGGACTCTATAAGCAAATGAAGGCTTCAGCTCAACATTCACGTGGGGTGGGAGGGAGCAAGACCAACAACAAATATTTTCATACTCGTCAGGGTGGATGAGGCGAGAGAGATAGCGAGAAGGACAAACAAACTATACTAATAGGCCTACTCGTCAGTAGGTCCAGAAGGATAAATAACTCGGGTCGCCTTTGGTAGGTCCAGTGGGAGTAGGTCCAACGTGAAAGAGACCATGCGGAATAGGCCCAGTGGTAACAGGCCGGTTTGACGACCCCGTTCCACATGCACGAGTCTCCAAAATAGCTACATAATTATTCGTTTCTGTTTATTTTTAGATCGTGAAAGTGCCTCGTTTTACCAACAATGCAACGCAAGTGACGTCGTAAGCCTGAAACCGATTAGACACTACATGACGATAGTCAATTGCCAACAGGAGTCAAAGTTCATTTCGAACTACTGTCGAGTCGCGTACAGTGTTCGATTCTGATACCCTATATACGTGTAAAGGACTATGAGAATCTAGAACTTTACTGAAAGTGAAAAACAAAACTTTCTTTTAGCGTGTCGTTTTGTAGCTTGACAAAGGGGATTACCCCGAAAATTTGCAGATTGTGTGTCTGTCATAATAAATAAGTATATTTTTTCAACGTTTTATGTGTTTGGATCTTGGGCATAATTAGTTCTGCTAACAACCAATAACCTATTTGTCGCACTGTTTTCGATGGAACAATTAATAGAAGAAGAAGAAGAAGATTAATATAATAATTTATGTCATTGAAGATCTCATTACCTGGCTATATAGAATACTGTACCGTCAAACCATAGCAAGTGCGTCATTTCTTTCGCTCCATAGCAAAGGCGTCATTTCATTCAAATGTGAGGAGAACTGTGGGATTGTAGCAGAGGTGTCAGTGACCCAGTGACCCGTTCCTATTCCAAATGATCCTGTCACTCTCTTCTTTGTCTACGTTGATTATGATGTGTCTTGATGCTTTAATTCAAATTGCTTGAACAGCTTGTGCTTCTCAAACATACGGTGGATGGCACCGGTACGTACAAGTGTTCATATTCTCCTCAGTAATAGTCGTTAAAGGCAGCCTCTCAGAGGCACCATTTTTTTTGTACTGTGTTTAGGCTGAGTAAACGTAGAAAATGAGTCGATAAAAGTAAATGCGATTAGACTGACCGAACAGTCCTATTTGCGATACACGCGTACCTGTTGTTCTCATAGTTCAGGAGCTGTGTGAGAGTCGAGGTGGCCGTCCTGGGCTGTCCGTCCTAATCAGCCTTCTGGTTTCTGTGGACGTAAAGCTATATTGAACCATGCTTCGGCATTGGTCACAGCTTGTCCCTCTGTGTGTGTGTGTGTGTGTGTGTGTGTGTGTGTGTGTGTGTGTGTGTGTGTGTGTGTGTGTGTGTGTGTGTGTGGTTAGTGTTATTGTAAATCGCCCTGTGCTGCCACCTAGTGTGGTAGATGGGCGCTCTAGAAATCCTCTTTATTATTATTATTAATATGTCAACTGACATCCGAGGACATTAAGCAACACTACCTACCTACCTGTTGTTCGTATTCTCCTCAGTAGCCGTCGTTAAAGTCAGCCTGTACTGTGTTTAGGCTGAGTAAACGTAGAAAATGAGTCTATAAAAGTAAATGCGATTAGACCGGCCGAACAGTGCTATTTGCGCTACACGCGTGCCTGTTTTTCAGTATCGTCACTATTTAGAAGATAAACGCGATCAGGGGATATTTGCTCATCAAGCATATATGGGCCTTTTTTATTCTTTTTTTCTTTCTTTCTTTTTTCCCCTTTCTTTTAGAATCCCGTAGAAGACATTTCTGTCGGATCGTTGTAGTGTT
>JABMCL010001642.1:447500-455000 GCA_018857735.1 Alviniconcha marisindica | reverse complement strand
CCCTCCCTGGGCTGGGTGCACCTGTACCGACCGGGTACTCAAGCCGCCGACAAGACCAACACTTGTAACGAGGACTATTTGTCTACCGACACCTCCGTTTACTTACCGTCCAGACAGCGAGAACCTCTTCACAGCGCATTATACCTCTCTAATTGCCCCAGGGCTGTAAATTGTCCCATGAAACTGCTTCACACTCTACACTTTGTCTGCGGGTCCATTGACTGTAACCGTTTTATTGACGCTCTTCTTCACAGTCGTTCCCAACGACGACGTTAAACGTGGCATGGTTTACGACACCAGTGCGCGGTCTGTGTCTTCCAGTTTTCAATATACTCTGCTTTAAAAACAAAAACACTGGATGATTTATTCTCATAAACAAAATTGGAGCGGCGCGTACGTCTTGTGTTGCATTTGTGTGTGTGTGTGTGTGTGTGTGTGTGTGTGTGTGTGTATGGGTGGTGTGTATGGGTGGGAGCGGGCGTGTGTGTGGGAGGGGGGGGGGGGTGTGTCGGTTGGGGGATTGGCTTAATTTTGCTTCTTTCTCTTCTTCTTCTTCTTCTTCTTCTTCTTCTCTTCTTCTTCTTCTTCTCAACATGTTTTCAGTCGGTTTTTTTTTTCTTCTTTGGATTTTACTGTGTATGTAGCCGAAGTCTGCATAATTAATCAAATACTTCTTCATGTACTTACGTTGCATTTTTACACACTTGCTCTATGTATTCAATCACGTAGTATGTGTTTATATTCTGTGCTGACAGTTTGTCAGTGCAAGCAAAGTTTTCTGTACACATTTATTATATTTTGTTGTTATTTGTTTCATCAATGAACCAAAATCAGAGGAATGCAATTTAACTAATGCATCGTTTCTGCACCACGCTAACTGCTGACTGTCGTCGTGGTGGCGGTGATGGCGGTGGTGGTTATCCTGGTGGTCGTCGTAGTCGTTGTTGTCGTCGTCGCGGTGGTGGTGGCAATGGTGATACTGCTGCTGTTGCATGCTATTATTACTTTTGTTACTGTGGTGGTGGTGGTGGTGGTGGTGGTGGTGGTACTCTTGCTGCTAATGCCGGCTATTACTTGTGTTACTGGTGGTGGTGGTGGTGGTGGTGGTACTCTTGCTGCTAATGCCTGCTATTACTTGTGTTACTGGTGATGATGGAGTCCGGCAACGTCTCTGTGTTGTTGTTGTGGCTGCCACTGCTTTTGTCCACAGTCGTCATGCACGTGATGCTGTCTGCAGCTTCCATGCTTCATAGTGTTAATAACAGAGGGAAGATGGCAGCGTGATCGACTTCTTGACAGATGACGACTTTATTCGTACATGCTTTAGCAAAGCAAAACATTTTGTCGACTAGTCGTTTGACTACTCCATGTAGGGCTCTGGCATGTGTGGCTGTATGGATTTGATGCACAACACACAAGTCGGCAATTATAATTTCGTTTATTCATATATTCCTTTCTTTGTTTATTCATTCAATTGGTAGTTCAGTTCGATGTCTAGGTTACACATTGACTGACTTATTGACTGAATGATTGACCTGAAAATGGTTGATTAATATTTAGTTGGTGATTCAGTTTAGTGTCTGGTTCGTTGATTGATTGATTGATTGATTGATTGATTGATTGATTGATCTGTTCGTCCATTTATTCATTCATTCATTCCTCCAATTTGTAATTCAGATTTCTGTCGAGTCTGGAAGGCGAATATGACTGATTTTCACACAAATGGTTGATTGCTTTGTGCAAAATTATACGGGGGTGACATCAGAGAGCTTGTATTCACACAAAAAGATGTCCTTGCTTTGTACAGAGCCATATGAGGATGGCATCAGGCCCGTATTCACGAAAGAGATGTCCTTGCTTTTTGTTCAGTGCTATATGAGATGACATCAGCACCGTGTTCACAAGAGCAGTGTCCTTGCTTTGTGCAGTGCTATATGAGATGACACCAGCGCCGTGTTCACAAGAGAAGTGTCCTTGCTTTGTGTAGTGCTGTATGGGATGACAGACCCTTGTTCACAAGAGAAGTGTTCTTGCTTTGTGTAGTGCTGTATGGGATATGTGATGACAGTAGCACCGTGTTCACAAGAGAAGTGTTCTTGCTTTGTGTAGTACTGTAGGGGATATGGGATGACAGTAGCACCGTGTTCACAAGAGAAGTATCCTTGCTTTGTGTAGTGCTGTAGGGGATATGGGATGACAGTAGCACCGTGTTCACAAGAGAAGTGTTCTTGCTTTGTGTAGTACTGTAGGGGATATGGGATGACAGTAGCACCGTGTTCACAAGAGAAGTATCCTTGCTTTGTGTAGTGCTGTAGGGGATATGGGATGACAGTAGCGCCGTGTTCACAAGAGAAGTGTCCTTGCTTTGTATAGTGCTGTAGGGGATGTGGGATGACATCAGCGCCGTGTTCACAAGAGAAGTGTCCTTGCTTTGTATAGTGCTGTAGGGGATATGGGATGACATCAGCGCCGTGTTCACAAGAGAAGTGTCTTTGCTTTGTGTAGTGCTGTATGGGATACGGGATGACATCAGCGCCGTGTTCACAAGAGAAGTGTCTTTGCTTTGTGTAGTGCTGTATGGGATACGGGATGACATCAGCGCCGTGTTCACAAGAGAAGTGTCTTTGCTTTGTGTAGTGCTGTATGGGATATGGGATGACATCAGCGCCGTGTTCACAAGAGAAGTGTTCTTTGCTTTGTGTAGTGCTGTATGGGATATGGGATGACATCAGCGCCGTGTTCACAAGAGAAGTGTTCTTTGCTTTGTGTAGTGCTGTATGGGATATGGGATGACATCAGCGCCGTGTTCACAAGAAAGTGTTCTTGCTTTGTGTAGTGCTGTATGGGATATGGGATGACATCAGCGCCGTGTTCACAAGAGAAGTGTTCTTGCTTTGTGTAGTGCTGTATGGGATATGGGATGACATCAGCGCCGTGTTCACAAGACGTGTTCTTGCTTTGTGTAGTGCTGTATGGGATATGGGATGACATCAGCGCCGTGTCCACAAGAGAAGTGTCTTTGCTTTGTGTAGTGCTGTATGGGATACGGGATGACATCAGCGCCGTGTTCACAAGAGAAGTGTCTTTGCTTTGTGTAGTGCTGTATGGGATACGGGATGACATCAGCGCCGTGTTCACAAGACGTGTTCTTGCTTTGTGTAGTGCTGTATGGGATATGGGATGACACCAGCGCCGTGTTCACAAGACGTGTTCTTGCTTTGTGCAGAGCTGGACGGGGATGACACCAGCGCCGTGTTCACAAGACGTGTTCTTGCTTTGTGCAGAGCTGGACGGAGATGACACCAGCGCCGTGTTCACAAGACGTGTTCTTGCTTTGTGCAGAGCTGGACGGGGATGACACCAGCGCCGTGTTCACAGAGGACGAGAGCGGAGGGGAGGATGGCGGAGGAGCGGAGGGCGGAGATGGAACGACAGAGGATGGACAGCAGCTACAGCAACAGCAGAAGAAGACGGTAGCGCAGATAATGCGCGACAAAAAGAAACAGACACAGCTTACTCTGCAATGGTGAGTCACGGGTGGGAGGATACCTCAACGGACTCCACGAGTGGGTGGATAATCATATAGGTGTAGGTTCATGGGAATGGATCAGTAGGTAAATGATGGATAGATGGGTGTTTATGGACAATGCATGTGTGTCCAATGGATGCATGAGTACATGTGGACGATGACTGACAGAATAGAGGCGAATGGGTAAAGGGGGACGGCTTAATGAATGCGGGTGGATGGGTAAATGTGGATAATGAATGATTGTCCCGGATGGCTGAGGTGGTGAAAGGATTAGTGGGTGAATAACCGGATGTGGGCCTGCTTGCGCTGGTGAGTGGTTTTGAAGATAGGGGGCCACTGGTTCCTGGATGGGATGGATGGTGATAGGTTTCGTATTTGTTTGCAAAAATGCATGGATTAGCAGGCGTGTGTGTGTGTGAGTGTGTGTGTGTGTGTGTGTGTGTGTGTTGTGTGTGTGTGTGTGTGTGTGTGTGTGTGTGTGGTGTGTGTGTGTGTGGGTGTCGTGTGGTGGTGTGTGTGTGTGTGTGTGTGTGCGATGTGTGCGGGCGAGTGCGTGGGGCGGATGTGGGTGTGTGTGTGTGTGTGTGTGTACGAGTGTGTGTGTGGGGGTGGGGGTGGTGTGTGTGTGTGTGTGTGTGTGTGTGTGTGTGTGTGTGTGTGTGTGTGTGTGGTGTCAGTGTGTGTGTGTGTGTGTGTGGTGTGTGGTGTGTGTGTGTGTGTGTGTGTGTGTGTGTGTGTGTGTGTGTGTGTGTGTGTGTGTGTGTGTGTGTGTGTGTGTGTGTGTGTGTGTGGTGTGTGTGTGTGTTTTGTGTGTGTGTGTGTGTGTGTGCTTGTGTGTGTGTGGTGTGGTGTGTGTGTGTGTGTGTGTGTGTGTGTGTTGTGTGTGTGTGTGTGTGTGTGTGTGTGTGTGTGTGTGTGTGTGTGTGTGTGTGTGTGTGTGTGTGTGTGTGTGTGTACGAGTGTATGTGGGTGACGCCGCGTCGTTTCTTGCTCAGACGATTTCCTGCCCCTGATGAGTCTGTTGTTGCCCTGTTTTCCTTTTTCCTTTATCTGCAAACCCCTGTGCTGTTCATCCCCGATAGCGTTGTTACACACCCAAGCTAAAACCCACCGACCTTCATCTATCAGCGCAAAGGCAAACTGCAGAGAGACTGCTTGATTGTCGAAAATCGATTTACTTTGTGCAAATAGGTCTAAAACCGCGGATGACGTAATGCCGACAAACGAGAGCATCTGAGATCTCCTGAAGCGTCGGGCTAAAGTTGTTGACGCGGCGAGAAGGGTCGATGGCTAAGGGACGAAACTCTTTACTCGCTGTTATCTTATCACCGGACTTTTGAGATGTGAAGGGGCACCACTCTTAAGACAATGATACAAGGGCGAGCACCCTCAAGGTGTTAAAATGTCCACTTGAAGAATTGTAACGGGATTTAATACCACATTCAGTACCTGCCATCAAGGGGTCTGGGTTGTACACAGCTGCTGCGTATACACCCATTTTTTCATCAGATTGTTTGCGTGATTTGTTTATTTTTTAATCCATGGCTTATTTCGAAAGGTGGTCATAAGGTGGCCCTGTGCAGTTGATAGGACGTTAAAATACAATTATTAATTTGTTTTGAAAGAAAAAAATCGAAATATTGGTTATACAGACTTTTGGAGAAGATTCAAAATTGGAGGTTCCAGATCGCTTTATTATTCCATCCGAGAAATTATACAAGTGGCAAATTGTACATGCATCACAATATCATAAACAAACACCAGGAATTGCATTTCATAATCAACTAAAATATAAAATAGAGCGATGCTGTGTGTGTGTGTGTGTGTGTGTGTGTGTGTGTGTGGTCCTCATAGACGAGAAAGACAGGTACGCGGCACAATATCAGCAGATTTAAGAAAGGCTTGGTAGAATCTCAGCAAAGGGTCAGTATATAGTGCCACTGTCCATATGCATCCAACGCTAGCTAGCTAGCGGGGATAGCTCAGTGGTTAGAGCGCCGGATTCGTGATTGAAAGGTCGTGGGTTCGAATCCCCGCAGGAGCGACGGGAGAATTTTCTTCTCCAGGGTCGACTTTCTGTGCTGACTCTTATTTCGGTATCCGTTTCACCCCCGTGTTACCGCAGTAGCACGTAAAAGATCCCTGTCATTCTGCCAAAAGTGCAGGTGGCAGGTTACAGCTAAACACGCATACACCTTACGTATGTGGCTTTGCATGATGAGACATGGAGCATGGTTGTATGGTGTACACAGAACTTGCGCCGAGACGGCTGCAGTTTCATGGGGCACCAGCCCTGCCAGCGCTGTAAGTACACCACTTCGGTGGATATTCAACAACAACAAAACGCGCTGTAAAAAGCTAGTCACTCATGTAGAACCCCATGCGAGCGCAATGAGTCTGCTCAAGAGAGCGGAAAATAGCGCTATATAAGCGATCATCAATCAAACGCTTCAAGCTGTATTCTAGAATTGTTTTTTTCTTCTCCCCTTTCTGTCACAGAACTGCATAAATTAATTAATTTCTCGTGTGGATATCTTTTCAAGTACATGGGTCAGTGCAATATGCTGTACGACTCCTTGCCTGTGGTGTGTTTTCCGGCCACCGTGTCCCTCTCAGAGTGTTCTCAGCCACGGCCTAACAGATTCATTTGGAACAGTTGTGAGTTGGCTTTGTTTTCGAGAGCCAAAGATCTCCCCTAACGCAGTCATTTTATCGGAGGCGAAAACAAACTCCCGCTTCAACAAGCGGATGACTAACAGTCCAGAGTACGTCGTGGTGTAGGCTATATCTTAGAGGAGAGTTATGTTCTGTGGCTTTAGGTCTCTACGTCCAATCAATCTTGGGAGTGCCAAGATTGGAGACAGACCCTCTTTCCCTCTTTCTTCCCGACTCTGGGCCTGCCTAAGCTTTCACTCGAGGGTCTCCTGGACGGCCGTCGTGGGGAGTGTTGGAGGAGCTTCATCAGCCTGAGCTACCTGAACCCCGAGTGAGATTAGACCTCAATCCCCAGGCCCCCCTGCTGGTAGAGCTCGGGGTGGAGAGCTGTTCTATAGTCACGGGGTCACCCCTCCGCTTCCCTGCCTTCTGTGAGGTGGAGAAGTGCAGTGTTCACCTGATGTCCCACCGTTTGTTGACTCGTGGTTGCCCCGTGTGCTTGTTACAGTCTATGCAGTCTGTTCCTAACCTGTCAGTTCTCTCTCTCTCTTTCTCCCTCTTTCCCCACCATCTCTCTCTCTCTCTCTCTCTCTCTCTCTCTCTCTCTCTCTCTCTCTCTCTCTCTCTCTCTCTCTCTCTCTCTCTCTCTCTCACTGTCGTTCTGTCTCCCTGTCTGTCTCTGTCTGTCTGTCTCTGTCTCTCTGTCTCTGTCTCTCTCTATCTCTCTCTCTGCTCTCTCTCTGTCACTGTCTCTCTTGTCTGTCTCTGTCTGTCTGTCTGTCTGTCTGTCTGTCTGTCTGTCTGTCTGTCTGTCTGTCTGTCTGTCTGTCTCTCTCTCTCTCTCTCTCTCTCTCTCTCTCTCTCTCTCTCTCTCTCTCTCTCTCTCTCTCTCTCTCTCTCTCTCTCTCTCTCTCCTAAACATGCTCGTCGCGCGTGTGCGCACTAACGACATGAAGTCTGCAAGTGAAGAGGCTGTATCTGATTGATTAGTGATTCCTTTTATATAGCGTTGTTCTCAGCTCTCTGTCGCATGTGATTTTCAATGAGGGACTGCAGCCTTTAACAGTGCGTTTTGAATGTCCACCAAAGCGGTGTACTTAAGCGCTGTTCGGTTGTTACATGGTTGGCGCCACGTGAAACTGCTGCCGTCTCAGCGCACGTTCTGTGTACACCACACAACTACGCTCCATTGTACAGCATCATTTCATTCAAAGCCATATACGTAGGGTTTATCTGTAACCTGCAACCGACACTTTTAGGTTTAGCAGAATGGCCGTGATCTTCTACGTGCTACTGCGGTAACGCAGGGGTGGAAC
>JABMCL010001642.1:430000-440000 GCA_018857735.1 Alviniconcha marisindica | reverse complement strand
GAGGAAACTCAGCTCAGCTTCTGTGCAGCTCGCGAAGAAATAGGCTCAGATTTATTGTGTTGTAGTGGTTGTATATGGGGATGGGGTGGGGTGGGGTGTGTGTGTGTGGGGGGGAAGGGTCTCTATGACGCCATTACTTAGACTTTAAGAAGAATATCCTACTGATGATAATAATACTTACTCTTATGATTTATGCACCTGTTGCTTAAGCGCTGTCGTCATCGTTTGACATTGCTGAAGTGAAACTGACGACAGCGATGCAGATGGTGATGATATGTTCTGATTGATATAAGCCTTTTATCGTTCCAGTATTACCTGTTTGTCTGTTTTGTTGAATGCGTTTATTGGTACAAATCTGCTTCGTGTGTGACACTCTGACCATTTCAAAACAAGTATACAAAAACAAAAACAAAAGGCATTTAAAATTTTAATCTCTCTCTCTCTCTCTCTCTCTCTCTCTCTCTCTCTCTCTCTCTCTCTCTCTCTCTCTCTCTCTCTCTCTCTCTCTCTAGCACCATTTAAACACGATTTCACGTACACAAAAATGAAGCCCAATGCTGTCTGATCAGCGCAACCCTCTTCACGCAATTGGCAACCACTCAGCACCTAGCACTTGTGTTCGGGGAGATGTATAATAATAATAATGGAAATTTGTAAAGCGCCTACCCTGCTGCTCAAAGCGCTGAACAAGCATAGTATAACACACCATCGAGATGGAAATGTTATCAGCAATAAAAATGTAAGAAAAAAAGGGGGAAAAAAGCTAACACATAACGTAGACAAGGGTTCAAGCGTAACTATTTAAAAAAATGCACACACACACGCACACACACACACACACACACACACACACACACACACACACACACACACACACAACACACACACACACAAAAACAAAAACTAATAAAAACAACAACTGTACAGACTGATAGGGGTGATGGACAAGTTGCTTAGCTGAAATATTCTGAGAAGAGAAATGTCTTGAGTTTGCTCTTGAAGGAATAGAGAGTAGCCTGATGTCTTGGGGGAGATTGTTCCAGATGTGGGGGCCAAAGTGTGAAAGCGTGCGAAAGCCAAGGGTTTTGTACTAAACTGTTGTTACACAGGGGGACCTGAAGCGAAAGCAACAAAAAATGTAATGCATATAACTATTAGGTCACTAAAATCCTAGCGAGAGTCACACAGAGTCGGATGCATATTTTAAATATCGCACAACATCCTGTCTAAAGCCAATATCAATTTGTTTCACGACATAAACGTTTTCTTTATTCTGCATACGTTCGGGAGGTCTGAGGGATACTGAGTTTATTATGACGGTGTGCTGAACAACTGAATTCGTCGGATCACTCGTCCGCTTCGTCCTCGCGCATGTGGTCTCGTCCTCGGTGAAATGGGAAAGTGGGACGGTACTAGACAGAAGGGAACGGATGGGTTCCGCTCTGAGCCTCTCCCCGCAAGTTTTCGGCTGACGACCACGTGGTGCTCCGTTTGGCCAGTGAAAGCACGATGGTTTTACCCTGTTCGACCTTTCAAGAATGTAATTTGCTGCATTTACATGCAGCTCAAAATCTCTCATCATCATAAACGAACGTGCACCATGTTCTGAATCCACGAGTGTTTCGCTCTGTTGCACAAAATTTGTCTTCACTAGGCCTGTCTTGATGCAAGGCGCTGCCATGTTTGGCCAAGGCTGAGTGAGTTGTACTGAGCTTTTTCACGCTTTCTCGCTTGACTATTTTCACGGATGTATCGCTCAAAATACCGGAAGGGCTCGTTCAACCCGTTGTTCAAGGCCATGCTTTATTCAGTGTCGTGGGTCAGAGAACGTTTGAAAGCTTTAGCTTGAGAGGCAGTCCTGGCGACCACTCTCCAGAGTCTTGGCGCGGGATGTCATTTGTGACGTTCTGTTGGCTGAAGGTGTTCGCAGGACTGGCGGCCGGGAAGCCCCATAGAAGGGCAGCGGAAAGAAGCAAGTCAAAGGCGAAAAGAGCACGTGAACTGACACAAATGGCATGGGACTGTGCGCGATGAACGGGAACCGGAGCAAGAGGCATGCTGAACGCTGAAAAGAAAGGAGAGAACGGTTCTGCAAAGTTGTCCTTGCAGTGTATTCTTTCAACAAAATACTTCCCCGCCCCTTTGCAATAAGCACAGTCGCCCACTCTCGGGTAGGAGAGGCCTCGGAGATTAGAACTCGCGCCACAGTCGCGGACAAAATCTCTTGGAGGTCTTCGGGGAGATAGTTTTCATTTGGAATCTATAAATCTCCCCCAGCTCGACAGGCTGAAGTGACCCAACTTCTCCGTGTTCTGCCGGCACGTGAGATACGACAGTGTGTTCTGTGGGTTTCTCACGGGACGGATTTCAAGCGAACTGAGTTATCAACGTTTCGGTAGTTAGCGGCCTATTTCGAGACAGTCAGTACGAACAAAAGCTGTCTTCGCGCCGAAGCCTTTGGCGAACATCTGTCATCTGAGAGGCGAAAAAAAAAAATCGCCGAAGGACGTGGCCGTTATTGGCAGAGGGTTAAGAAAAGCCACCGCTGTGTTTCATTCTGATTCCACTCTTCCTCACGTCCCGAGGTGGTCTACATTACCTTAGACTTTGGAACCAGAGAACTCTCAGCGCAGCAAAGTAATGGTGGCCACAAGCTGAACGAACAAGCTGTTACCTTCTGTACCTGTGTGCCTGTAGCTGGGACGCTGTTTCATATCAAAGGTGTAGCTGCCTGTGAAGTATTGCTACAGCACTGTTGCTTGAGGAGATATGTGACTTGTAGGTTATATCAAGTACAACAGTTCCTCTTCTTAGCTATGCTTACTGGAGTGGGAAGGGTAGCTTTCTGTATAATAATGTCGCTTTATCGTACGCCATTTTGTGCTCAATCGACGCTTTGAGCAGTGACAAAATTGGTAATATATGCAATTGCATCACTTTGTCCTTGCATTGAACAAGATAATTATACACACTGTCCACTGACCGCGTCTTCATTTCTCTACTCAAAGACGGAGATGTTACATGGCCACGTGTCTCTAACACATACTTAAGTTTTCAAACACGGGTTTTCTTCTCATTTTTTTCTTTCTCGGACGACTATAAAATCTCGCGACTAGACGCCAACGGCGGCAGCCGGCAGTTATCTAAAATGCCTTGCGGCCTCCAGTCGTAAAGATGGCGGCAATGTTGGAGGCCTGTCAAGGGACACAACTCTATAAACAAATTTATCATGTGTCTGCGGTGACACGGGTAAATGTTCCTTGACATGGGGGAAAGAGTTGGAAATAAACCGAGCGGGTGGGTGAGTGTGGTGTGTGTGTGTGGGGGGGGGGGGGGGGGTAGACATGTACCTTTCAACCTCCCCCCCTTTTTTTTCCTTCTCCCTTTTGTGTGTGTGTGTGTGTGTGTGTGCGCGCGCGCGTGCGTGCCTACGTGCGTGCGTGTGTGTGTGTGTGTGTGTGAGTGTGCGTGCGTGCGCGCGCGTGCGTGCTTGTGTGTGTGTGTGTGTGTGTGTGTGTGTGCGCGCGTGTGCGTGTGTGTGTGTTTGCGCGCGCGTGCGCGCGCGTGCGTGCTTGTGTGTGTGTGCGCGCGCGCGCTAGCGTACGTGCGCGCGCTTTTGTGTGTGTGTGTGTGCGCGCGCGTGCGTGCGTGCGTGCGTGCGTGATTGTGTGTGTGTGTGTGTGTGTGTGTGTGTGTGTGCGCGCGCGCACGTGCGTGCGTGCATGAGCGCGCATGTGTGTGTGTGTGTGTGTGTGTGTGTTTTGTTTCTTTTTCCTCCCCCCTTCTTTTACCTGTTTGTCTCCACTCAGCTGTCCCTCTTTTTAGTTCAGGGTATTTCAGACTATAACAAATCTACACTGAAAGGGGAGGGAGGGAGATGGACAGGGGAGTCTTGACTTAAAGTTTTTTTTACGTAGTGCAGGATTAACACCTGCACTACTTTCCTTGTGACGTTATTAATTTTATGCATTGTTTGCACACACAAATTAATGATGACAATCATGATGATGTTGATGATGAGCGGTGTGTGTGTGTATGTATGTACATACGTGTGTGTGTGTGTGTGTGTGTGTGTGTGTGTGTGTGTGTGTGTGTGTGTGTGTGTGTGTGTGTGTGTGTGTGGTGTGGTGTTGGTGTGGTGTGTGTGGTGTGTGTGTGTGTTGTGTGTGTGTGTGTGTGGTGTGTGTGTGTGTGGTGTGTGTGTGGTGGGGTGGTGTGTGGTGTGGTGTGTGTTGGTGTGTGTGTGTGTGTGTGTGTGTGTGTGTGTGTGGTGGTTGGTGTGCGCGCGGCGCGCGTGTGTGTGTGTGTAGACCTGGGGGGGGGGGGGGGGAATGAGTTGTAATGAATTGACCTCGGAATCCACACACACACACACACACACACACACACACACACACACACACACACACACACACACACACACACACACACACACACCACACACACACACACACACACACACACCACACACACACACACACACACACACACACACACACACACTCCTTGATCTCAGACAATGGGCTTAGCACCTAATCTTTGAGATGAGACCAACGGGGTCCACCAGTGTGGTCACGATTAGAAATTTTTAAAAAGAAATAAATTGGGAAACAGACATCGTCTTAATGAAAGACTCAGTGTAGAAATTCCACCAGCGTTAAGTTCTCGGTAGGCATGGTAGCGCGCCCCTGCCGTTGCTGGCTTTCACGTGAAATCCCATGGGAAAATTCCCAAATAGAAACCCGAAAACGTTTTTTGTCTCTGTGTGCAATTATATACAGGGTAGCCTACTCGTAAACACAATGTTTTTATTGAAGTGGCCTCACAAATACTGTTGTACTTGTTTTAGTTTCACAGTCCATTCCGCACCTAGGCCCTGTTCGTTAGGTTTCATGAAGTGCAGAATCGACTGAGTGGCGACTGGCCTGCTTGGACAACCACGTGCATCATCGGTCATGGATCATTGTTAACGAGTCGGATCTCGTCGAATCACGAGAGCTATAGCGAACCTGGTGTGCGCAGAGGTTTCAAACGCTTGTAGATGTTTTGCCGTCTGCAGCATAGCCTGTGTACCCCTAAGCCTCGTTTTCGATATCAGTTGCCTCGGTGACCTCACCTCATGAATATTCACAGGGCCCATGGAGGTTTCTGCATCTTGGAAAGTGGTGTACCAATCTTCTTTCTTCTTTTTCTTCTTCTTCTTCTGCGGCTGTTGTTTCCTTCTTCTTCTTTTTTTCTTTTTTTTAAAAATGTGTTGTTGTTGTTGTTTTGGTTTGTTTGTGTGTTTGTTTGTTTGTTGCTGTTGTTGCTTGCAGACAATCATATTTGTTTCTTATTAATTGTTGGTTTGAATGTTGTTTCATTGTATTAATGATTTGCTATTTGTTGGGGTTCGTTGGCAGGCTGGAAGAGAACTACTGTATCTGTGAGGGGGTGTGTCTTCCTCGCTGCATCCTGTACGCCCACTATCTGGACTTCTGCAGGCGGGAGGGACTGGAACCAGCCTGTGCTGCCACGTTTGGCAAGGTCAGACCCTCCCCCCCCCCCCACCCACCCTCACACCCACACACACGCACACACCACACACACACACACACACACACACACCCCACACACACACACACACACCACACACACACACCACACACACACACACACACACACACACACACCACACACACACACACACACAACACACACACCACACACAACACACACCACACACACACACACACACACACACACACACACACACACACACACACACACACACACACACACACACCACACACACACACACACACACACACACACACACACACCACACACACACACACACACACTATCGCTTTAGTAGAAGTAGTAGTGTATATTCCTCTTCCTTTTTCTGACTGTTCCTATGGCAGTACATAATTTCTTTCAGTTTGGTTTGATTTTTAAAAAGTTTTTTTATTTAATTGAAAGTCCAGACTGATTTAAAGACAATAAAAAAAAAAGAGTTATAAAGATACTAATAATATATCAATAATGGCATTGGCCACCTTTGTAAAATGTTGCTACTATATTGAAAACAACAAACCATTATTATAATTCCCTTGAACAAAATCATCTAAGTAATTAAAGGAACTAGCCGTCTGGGATTTGGCGAACATTTTGTTGTTGTTTTAGTCGTGATTTGTAGCATTTTCTTTATATTTTTCATCTGCCGCCTAATTTTACATACTAGTTTTTGTCATTATCACTATAACTTAAAACATCTACTGGGGCAAAACCCAGTAGACCGCACATTTTCTCGTGGACTGGCTTTTTTCTTCTTCTTTTTTAAAATATTTTTTTAGAACGCTGCAATACGTCATACAAAGTTCACTCCACAGAGATAAAAACAACCGATGACAAAAATAATTGCAATCCACTTGTATTTCTTGGGGTTATATCCGTGACGTCAAAGGCATTTTGATGTCATCAAAATGAAGCGCGGTAAAAGAGCGCACAACGGGCTAATGAGGTCATGAAACAAGTGCTAGTGATGGTGTCCAAAAAGGTCACCTCATAAAATCGATATAAAATCAGCGGCACATTCAATCGCAAAAACATTTACTATAAATCATGGGTTTTTTGCCTGCTCCAAGCACACAAGAAGTTTATAAGTTTAGCCTTGGAAGGATAGTTCGTTTAAATAATGTCAGAGAAGAAAAAAGAAAAAAAGAAAAGAAAAAAATATTTTATAGACGTCCCTATAGAATTAAGAATGCAAGATATAGATAAGATGTTTGATGTAATGTGATCAGTTAGAAGAGGCTACGTTTTTATTTATCAATTGTTCCCGTCCCGCGCGAGATCTGGTGCTGCGTTGTTCATCATAACCCATGAGTATCCGGTGAGACTGACACAGATGTTCCATTTTGTCAACTCTTCCCGACTTCCTATTTGATCCTGATGCTTTACAATGTTTGCCGACAGACTGAAAAGCGCGCATGCGCACCTTATCAGCGCCCCCTGCGGGCTCTGACCTTTCCGGTCCCCCGGTGACTTGTGTGTTTGCGGCGAATTAAGACAAAATGCCCATGTTTGTCTTTTCTGTTTTGCCCCGGATACCACTTTGCCTTGGTTGTTTGTTCTCAGTAAGTGTATCTGATACAGATCAAATAGCTCTCCTACAAACACACGCATTTCGTTTTCATCGCCGGGGTCAGCGTTCTGGTCTTCGTACATTAACATGAAAAGACATAGAAATACGGCAATAAGAACACTGAACTTTCAGCTCCAATTCAAACGAAATTTTTCTTGAAAGTATCCCGTGATAAAACCTACCTTAGACTATTTGTCTTCTCATTTCTTCGCCGTGTTAATCAGTCCTCTCTCTCTCTCTCTCTCTCTCTCTCTCTCTCTCTCTCTCTCTCTCTCTCTCTCTCTCTCTCTCTCTCTCTCTCTCTCTCTCTCTCAAAAGCAAAGAAGAAGAAAAAAAGTCGTATCAGCAGAGAGATCATGAGCCGAGAGATCATGCATTCGAATCGAAACTGGAATGGGCAAATTTTTATTGAATACACCCTTTCCAAGCATGAATCAGACGAAATATTCTCAACCAGCAGAAAGCTAAGTTAATCAAATGTTGTTCCTGTCACCGTTTCTTAGTGTAGTATGTGTCTGTCTGTTGCTTGAAAAGGTATTTTCACAGAACATTACATTTTGCGCATGTATTGTAGTGCCTAGTTAAAAGAAGCGTTTTTTGTTGTTGTTTTGGTTCGTTGTTATTGTTGTTGTTTGTTTAGGAATTTTGTTTTGTTTTGGGCTTGTTTTTGTTTTTCTTCGGGGGGTTTTCTCCGTTTTTTCTTCGTTTTTTTTCGTTTTCTTGTTTGTTTGTTTGTTTGTTTGTTTTACCTTTTGTATCTTGATCTCGTTTCCAGGATGCTGCTAGTCGATTTTGTTTCAGATTTTTTGTTATCCACTTCATCAATCCCCCCCCCCCCCACCCTCGTCTCTCCTTTAAAAAAAAAATCTTTACGTGAATGTTGGTACACCTTTTTGGTTTTTGCTTTATTATATTTTATTCCAATTACCTATACGCATTACAATACAAATACCATACAATACAATATACGCAAATGCAACACTACCTTTGGGTGGCTTTTTCATAATAAAAGAATGTTGGGGGGAAAGTGACGTGTAGCGAAATATTTCGCTACACGTCATTGTCATGGCAACATTCTTTCATACACTGGAGACAGAGACCATAGCCACAAAAGCAGATAAATGGCCTGCGTTTCATTTTTCACCGTTTAAGTGTTGTTCAAGCGTTGTTCTGTTGCTTTCAAAAGGGCTTGCCCCCAAAATTCGCATGTTGTTTTGTGTCTTAAATTAAATAAACCTTATTTTTATACTTTCGTGTGTTTCAGTTAGTTAGTTAGTTAGTTAGTTAGTTAGTTAGTTAGTTAGTTGAGTGAATATTTTATTTTTAACGTCCCGTCTGCTGCTCCTGCTGCTGCTGATGATGACGACGATGATGATGATGATGATGGTGGTGAGGATGGAGGTGGTGGTGGTGGTGGTGGTGGTGGTGGCGGCGGCGGTGTTAGTGGTGGTGGCTGCTATTGCTGCTGCTAACATTTGTATTCTTATTATTTCAGACCATCAGACAAAAGTTTCCTCATTTGACAACAAGACGGCTGGGGACAAGAGGACATTCTAAGTGAGTTGAAAGCATGTGTCAAGAACTGTTATGACGCAAAGGCTGTTTGGTTGATGAAAAACAACGAAACAGCACACAGCGCTGAGTAGTGCAGTATTAATTATGTATGTCTGTCGATGCTGTGCAATACCCTGCCTACCCGCAAAGTATGGACCAGCTTGTCACGTTGCGTTGGCGCATTACTCTCTTTGTCCTGCCCAGTGCCAAGCCTCTTCAGCACTTAGTCCACCAAAGGAGTTTGATTGATTTTTAAGACGATGGTGATGGTGATGGTGATGATGATGATGATGATGATGATAATGATTATGGTTGATCATCATCGTCATCATTATCATTCTTATTTTAAAACTTTTATTAGTAGTAGTAGAATTGTTATTATTATTCATTTTGTCATTAGTATGAAAATGTTCCTTTGTATATATATGACGCATGAAAACTCCCACACAAAACCTTGTGTGCTGACAGTCTAATATTACTACTACAACCTTGTGTGCTGACAGTCTACTACGTATAGTAGTAGTAGTAGTAGTAGTAGTAGTAGTAGTAGTAGTAGTAAGTAGTAGTAGTAGTAGTAGTAGTAGTAGTAGTAGTAGTAGTGCTATCTGACTCAATTCTAGGCAAAATTCATTTGTTTTTATGTACTTATCTACATGTATTTCCCTCCTGATATTTATTTGCCTATTTATTATCTATTTATTTATTTATTATGTTTTTTTGTGTGTTTGTTTTTTAATCTCCAGATGTAGTCCATTGTTTATTTTGTTTATAAATATTAGTTTCTTTTGTTTACTTATGAAAATTATTAATTTCTTTACTTCTCATTAAATTTTGCCACGGTAATGGTACCATTCATTTATGTATAATCAATGTTTCAACTATTTTCAACGGATACTCAATCGGCTAACAGAACATAGTTGTGCACAATTTTTCATATCACTAAAACAACTACAAAGTTCCCTGTGCTCTTTCCACCACGTACAAAAATTACAACAAATCAGTTTCGTTTACATTCTTGTGTTTTGTGATACCTGTACGCACATTGTAGCCACAATGTGTTCTGTTTCACAAGGTGGTTTGTGCTTTTATAACATTTCGTCATACCGTTTTCTAGTTAATCACATTGTAATCACTTAATCTGTGTGCGTTATTTACGCATTGTATTCTTCCATATTTTGTTCACAGTCTTCTTCTTCTTCTTCTTCTTCTTCTTCTTCTTCTTCTTCTTCTTCTTCTTCTTCTTCTTCTCTCGCATGACTGTAAGTGTTATTAGATTTGTTCACTGTTTTCAGGTACCATTACTATGGAATTGGAATA
>JABMCL010001642.1:410000-417500 GCA_018857735.1 Alviniconcha marisindica | reverse complement strand
GCGCAAGAAGTCGCGAGAGGTCACAGCGCACTTCCGGGCCAATTTCTGAGTAGGCGTTGCTTCACGCTGTGTATAACAGCGGAAGTTGAACCTAGAATTGCGAAGCAGTACAAATGCCAATACTGTTGCAGTTGCAAAAATTACCGTGGAAAGGGGATGGAGGGTGGAAAAAAAGTGTCTTTGTGTCGTTTTTTGGCTGACCAGAAGATGGCGAGCTCGTTTTTGAGCATCCTATAGCACGAGCAACAAGTTATTGCTTATTTCCAGACACATTATGACGACGGGTCTCAAAAATATCTTTAAAGTTGGCAGTGTAAAATTCGCAAATTCACTGTCACCGCCTTCCATTGTCACACAGTGAAGAAAGTACGCACCGGAAGTAAAAGCAGCCAAGGGACTTAAGCGATGCCGGGCAAAAGTCGAGAGAGTTAACAACCCCGCCTGAACCGCCCAATAGAAAACCAGAACTGTCATGTCTGTGGAGAGAAGAAAAAAACTAGACGTGAAACAATTCTTCCGTTAACCCTTTGACTGCGATGTTAGTTAACCCTTTCACTGCTATGATGTTAGTTGAAATCCTTAGACTATTTTTGTTTTCTTTTTCGCATTATTCGCCCTGATATAGCTGCAGTGGTTGACTGGGCGTAAAACACCAAGTTACTACTACTATTGTTTGCATTAACATGTAAATGGATTTTCATAAAACGCACAGTACTGAAATTAGATTTGTTATAGGACCGGAAAATATATGTTCGCAGGCGTATGCGTGCACTTTTCAGACCTTACATTTTACGGGCTGGGGCAGTGAAGGGGTTAATACGAGAGATCGTTCTTGTCAACGCAGTGTCTGCAATGCAGTATAGTCATTAAACGCCTGCACCATACAATATTACAAGATTATAAGAATATTTCTTTACGTGTGACATTAAATTGTGCACAGAAACTTGTCTTGGCGACGTTCCATTAATTAACATGATGCTTAACGTCCACAGAAACCATAAGGTTTATTAGGGACGGGGACAAGGGGGAGGGGGAGGGGGGGTATTGAGGTGGGGGAAGAGGGAGATTATATACCTATCGCTACACTGTCACCATCAGAATGATTTCTGCATTAAGATGGGCAGCGATGACGTTCCATTCATTACAGTGCGCTTATAATAGACACAACAATACGGGTAGCCACGTATAAAGGTTAATGTAACAGTCCCATTCTTGCAATGTAACCTATTGCACACACACACACACACACACACACACACACACACACACACACACACACACACACACACACACACGCACACACGCACACTCACACACACTGTTGCTGCTGCTGCTACTCAGTACTTTTCTTGTAGTTGTTCCTTATTGTTATGCTTGTGGTTGTAACTTGTTTTCGTCATCATCTTGGTGAAAACCGCCAGAAAGGAAAATTAGGTCGTTTCGTGTGTCCGCATTTATAGACAATTTGCCTTCCACCATTTGCTAGTGAGAAAATGCGCGGGGGGAATAGTGGGTGGAGGGGGTGCTTGGTTAGTAAAATACACTAGCAACGCCCTCTCTCTCTCTCTCTCTCTCTCTCTTGTGCATGTGTTCACAGAAAGCATGACAGCAGCCGATCGGGATTGGACGATGCAGAAATTAGGGTCGCATGGACGCACAGTTCCGCATGCAGCCTGTCGAACTGACCCTTTGGGTCCAGTTCATCTAGCTCGCGCAGGGACTGGCGGAATGCAGTATTGCTCACTGCTGATCTCAGTACAAAACACTGGTCACTAAGCTGTGTGAGAGTCGAGGTGGCCGTCCTGGGCTGTCCGTCCTAACGAGCCTTCTGGTTTCCGTGGACGTAAAGCTACAATGAACCATGCTTCGTCATTGCTCTCAGCTTGTCCCTAATATGTCAACTGACATCTGAGGACATTAAGCATCACTTCATCATCATCATCTGCCCATCCTTTGAGGACTCGCTGGGCAGCTTCCTGCTGAGCTGCTCGTGGCGTGTTCAGCCTTCACGTCACTACACTGAGGCGTCTGAATGTTTTGCTGTACTGTATTTTTAACTGCCGAAACGAGACGGTGTTTGGGTGGACAGGTGACGAGCCGACGTCACGTTGGGCACACGGCATCTTTGAACTGGAGATCAAGCCCTGGCTACGACAGACTTCCGCGTCATTTCGTGCGTAGACACCAGGGATTGGCACGCGCCGCCCCCTCCCCCCACACCCATCGCACCCCCCCCCCAACCCCCCGTCAGTACCTTATTCCCGTGCCTAACCGCACACCATCTACCCCCTCCCTGTCGGCGTCCTCTGGAAATCAAAGACGCTCTCTGTACCTGACTCCGTTGTCACGGTAAAGTTGTAGGCTTCAACACATCGCTGGAATTCGAACAGGGGTTTTGCGTATTGAAGCTAGAGCTTGCTATTGAAGATACAGCTTGCTATTGAAGCTACAGCTTGCTACTTCAGGGAAGAACGGGGTCCCGAGCACAATTACACACGGCAAGACTGATTCAGGTTCTGTCTTACGACTGAGTTCTGCGAAGTACTCCCGAAGACTCATTTGCACATGGACATTCTTACTGGTTGCTCTCTTTCATTAAGCTAGTGTTGTTCTTGTTTTGTTTGTTGTTTGTTGTTGCAGTTGCTGATCCTATCCTGCTACTGCTGCTGCTGCTGTTGTTTGTTTGTTTGTGGTTTTGATTGATTGTTTGTTTGTGGTTTTGATTGATTGTTTGTTTGTTTTTAGACCGAAGATGAGTGAAGAGAACGGCGCATGGGGTCATTCTTTTCTTGGTCCTGTATTTACCGTACGATGCTTGGTTATTTCTGAATCAGAAAATCACAACAACAAAAAACAATGTGACTCGCTAATTTGTTTTTTGTTCGACGCTTGATCACTCGTATCGATGTAATTTTTCCTAGTGAAGCGAATTAATAACCAAAGTGTCTTTCTCAATTTGAAAATAGTGTTAGCCTGTAACAGAGGTTTTGCTGCTTAACGTCCACGGAGCTATTAGGGCCGGGGACGAGTGGGAAAGTGGGACAGAAGAGTGAGACCTCGAAACAGGCGCCAACCCGGAAGACCAAGGCTGCCGTGGACAGCCGCCAGAACAACAGGATGTTAAGGCAGTGTCCGTCCGGCATTGCGCATCGACCACAGCACCACGCAATTGCTGTCCCAACTGCTATGCAGAACAGAGTCACAGAGACAATGTCCGTAGCTCCGCCGTTTGGAAACAACTGAAGCAAAAGAAGTCCAACTCTCTCTCAGCACCACCTCCCTGCTCTTGATTTCTTCTGGGCTAGCTTCTTCTTGCGAGTCCCGCTCACCTCCCTCCTCTTGATTTCTTCTGGGCTAGCTTCTTCTTGCGAGTCCCGCTCACTTCCCTCCTCTTGATCTCGCTCTGGACTCTGCCTGTAATTGAGCACACACAAGCTAATCAGTAAGGTATTGCCAGGTATTCCCCAGGTGTGTCTGGGCGTATCCCTCATCACCAGTCACAGTGGCAGCCATTTTCTAACTTCCCGCAAGTGCCTGAAGCAGAAGAGTTACGTTTCCTCTTACCTCCCCTGCCCATCAGTGTGCAGTCCATTCCTGTTGGGTCGTGTTTTGCCTTGCCGGCCATTAACCGCTTCACTGTCACAGCCTGTAAAGTTTCTGGGCTGAAAAGTAGACACACATGCCGGCAAACAGTATATTATTTGGTCCTATGTCAAACAAGGCTGCTTTTAATACTGTGCGTTCTGACAGAAATACTTTTAGATGCTAAAGCGAGAACGAAAAAAGACATAAGTATTTCAAATTTCGCGTTTATATCGTTCGTTGGTAAATCTCTCTCTCTCTCTCTCTCTCTCTCTCTCTCTCTCTCTCTCTCCTCTCTCTTCTCTCTCTCTCTCTCTCTCTCTCCTGCTGGGAACGAGTGACCTATGAACGAGGAATTTAGAAGGCGATTTTTGTTTCTTGATTAATTTTGTGTTACCTGTGTTTCAGGTGGAAACGTTCATCATGATGTACAAAACTCACTGTCAGTGTATTCTCGACACCGCCATCAACGGAAACTTCGAAGAGGTAAAGAAAATGAAAAATAATAGTCTTAAGTAACACGCACACACACACACACACACACACACACACACACACACACACACACACACACACACACACACACACACACACACACACACACACACACAAGCAGACCAAATTAGCCTAAAAGATTGTACATAAATTGTAAACGAATTTGATACTTTTGCCACATATTCAGGCCTTCTTTGCGACGTCACAGACACAGAAGCAAAATGGCAGCACTCTCAGTAGAGATCTTGTTGTTGTTCTTGTGTTGTTGTTGTATTTGGTGTTTTTTGTTTTTATTTGTTTGTTTGCTTGGTTGGTTGTTGCTTCTTGTTGTCATAGGACAATCGGGTGGTTTGATAGCGCGTTGGCTAGGACAATCGGGTGGTTTGATAGCGCGTTGGCTAGGACAATCGGGTGGTTTGATAGCGCGTTGGCTAGGGACAAGTCGGGTGGTCTTGAATAGCGCGTTGTACTTAGGTACAATCGGGTGGTTTCATAGCGCGTTGGCTAGGACAATCGGGTGGTTTCGTAACGCGTTGGCTAGGACAATCGGGTGGTTTCATAGCGCGTTGGCTAGGACAATCGGGTGGTTTCGTAACGCGTTGGCTAGGACAATCGGGTGGTTTCATAGCGCGTTGGCTAGGACAATCGGGATGGTTTTCGTAACGCGTTGGCTAGGACAATCGGGTGGTTTCACGGAGCGTGGGTGAAGACAGTGGACTAGTTTCACTGGGTGTGAAGCCGGACCAGTCGGTTAGTTTGACGTGGCGTAGAGGAGAACCGTAGGATGGTTTCAGGTGGTGTTTAGTTCAGGGTAATCCCGCTGTTTCCTTCCGTGACGTGGCTATGCTTTGTAAATGAGCCGCAAACCTGTGGCGACGAAGTGAGAAAAAGACGGCCTCCTTATCTGTGCAGAGTTAATCGGTTGTGTCCATTCTGAGTGGTTTGTCTCATCAAATGAGCACACAAGATAGTTCTGATAGTTTCCGCGATGTTAGTGAAAAGGCCCAAACAAAGTTCTTTCCATGCCCCACTCTCCTGTCCACCTCCTCTTTTGACATCTTCTAGGTGGAATTTCTTTTAGTGTTCTTCTTCTTAGAGATAAGGACCGTTGAAGAAAACTGCTCGATGTTTGTATCGTGGAGAGCTTTAGACAGGGCACTGTGAATTCCATAAACACTCAGGGATCAGATGCTTGGCGATGACAAGCCACGGAGGTGGAGTTGCTTTGGATAGTTCTTTAAGTGAGGAGTTTAGATCTTGGTCCTTTGGGGTGCTCAAGCTGGTAAAACCAACGGTATGGTTTAAGTGGCTGGGATGAGTTGGCTAAAGCATCTCCAGCGGAGTTCTGGCTATGCGATATTTTACATGTTGTCACGAGTCTTAAAATAGCAACGAATGACAATTAACTCGCGCTCCGCTCCACGCTCGCTCTCCCACCTCTCTCTGTCTCTCTCAGTCTCTGCCTCTGTATGTCTCTGTCCCTGTCTGTCTGTCTGTCTGTTCTGTCTCTGTCTCTGTCTCTGTCTGCCTGCCTGTCTGCCTGCCTGCCTGCCTGCCTGCCTGTCTGTGTGTGTGTCTGTCTCTCTGTTTCTGTCTCTCTCTGTCTCTCTGTCTGCTGTCTCTGTCTCTGCGCTCGCGCGCGTCTGTGTGTGTGTGTGTGTGTGTGTGTGTGTGTGTGTGTGTGTGTGTGTCTGTGTCTGTGTGTGTGTCTGTGTGTGTGTCTGTGTGTCTGTGTTGCGCGCGCGTGCTTTTCCCCTTATTTTCTCTCTCTGTCGCTCTCTGTCTCTGTCTCTCTGTCTCTCTCTCTGTCTCTCTGTCTTTTTGTCTCTGTCTGCCTCTCTGTCTCTATCTGTCTCTCTCTGTCTCTCTCTGTCTCTCTCTTGCCCCTGTGGCTTACACGTGCATCAGTCCAATGTGATTTATTTGCTGATGATGGCACCCTTAATACAGCTAATGACAACATAGATAATATACGTAGGGATTTACAACAAAGTCTATATTAGATGTCTCTGGATGGTGTTGTAGAAATCGGATGTCACTGAATCCGACGAAAACAAAATGCATGTTGATGGCGACGAGACAAAAACATCAGAAAAAGCAGCTCCCTTTAAATCTAAAGTTCGAGACCACGCCAATAGAGCAAGTTTCAAAACATCGCCTACTTGGAGTAACTGTAGACGAGCAGCTAAAGTGGCAAACGCATATTAACAACATTTGCAGAACTGTTTCTAGAAATATTTAGCCTTCTTCTTTGCACACATTATGTCACATATGAACTATAGTTCAAATGCGTGGGATGGATGTGCCGGTGTGCACATGAAGCAGCTGTATTCTCTCCACAAACGTGCCGTAAATTTGATGCCAATTCCTAATATAGACTACAAACAAAAGTGTTGTGCTCTCAAACTACTCCCTCTAGACAAACAACTATTGCTCAGCAAATGTGTTCTAATGCAAAAGGTTGTTCACGGCAAAGCCCCGCAGTATCTGAAAGATCTCATGATTCCTTCTGAACGTCTTCATGTTCATGGGAATAAACAGCTTTTGCCCAGAACAAGGATTGATATCTTTAAAACGAGTTTCTCCTTTTCAGGCTCTTTAGCGTGGAATAGTTTAGCTCATCTCAGATACCCCATGGAATTAAAAACATTCAAAACGAAAGCATTTCAGGCACTCGCTAAGCTACCTTGATACTTCCTTATGCTTCTTTTCTTTTCTTTTCTTCTCGCTTGCCAGACAGCTCGACACAAAATGTATAGAATTTTATTGTTTTCCCTTCCTTGATCTTGTAAAGTTTTATATTTGTATTTCATACGAAAAGTTGTTTTTTTATATTTGTATTTTCATGAAATATTTACTCTTTCCTCGTGGTCATCATTTTTATTATATTTTTTAATGTAAATTTTGTATATATGCTTGTGGGTGTGTGTGGTGTGCTTTGATTTTGGTTAGGTGTGTATAATGCACTATCGCGTAGCTTCCTATCTTGTTAGATGTGATCTTGTTTTATACGTAGATAGTGAGATAGTCATTATTCTGTCGCTTTTCTTTATTCGTTAATATGATAATGTAATTCTCTCTCTCTTCTCTCTCTCTCTCTCTCTCTCTCTCTCTCTCTCTCTCTCTCTCTCCTCTTCTTTTTTTTTTGAATTTGTCTTACTTTTGCTTTATTATTGCTCTGTTCGTATGTTCTGAAGTTTTAGACAGAAATTAGTTTCGTTTTGTTTTTAAGTCGTTTTTCCCCGCATAATTAATTGTATTCTTGTTTGTATGTATTGAGTGTTGCTGTCTTTGTCATCAGGGACAGATTTGCAGAAAAGCCGAACCGTGCTTAAATCTTTATCCTTGTGTAATAAAGTATTATCTTATCTTATCTCTGTCTCGCTCTGTCTCCCTCTGTCTCTGTCTGTCTGTCTGTCCTTT
>JABMCL010001642.1:392500-402500 GCA_018857735.1 Alviniconcha marisindica | reverse complement strand
CGGTAACAGCCCTTTTGTGTTGCGTGCCTGTTTCAGCCGAGCAAGCAGAATGGCCGCTCGTTCAAGAAACGTGCTCAGGAGTACCTGCTCAAGTGGTCCTTCTTCGGGGCCAGAGTCATGCACAACCTCACTCTCAACAACGCCCCCAGCTTCGGTACGTGGTCGTCTCCTCCTCCTCTTCTTCTTCTTCTTCTTCTTCGTCGTCGTCGTCGTCGTCTTCTCCTCCTCCTGCTCTTCTTCTTCTTCTTCATCTTCTTCATCTTCTTCATCTTCTTCTTCTTCTTCTTCTTCATCTTCTTCTCTTCTCTTTTCTTCTTCCCTTCTTCTTCTTCTTTCTTCTTCTTCTTCTTCTTCTCTTCTCTTCTTCTCTTCTTTTCTTTCTTCCCTTCTTCTTTTCTTCTTCTTCTTCTTCTTCTCGTTCTTCTTCTTCTCTTCTCTCTTCTTCTTGCTTCTGTTTCTTCTACTTAGATCGTCTTCTCCTCCTCTCATTCTTCTTCTTCTTCTCATCTTCTACTTCTTCTTCTTCTTCTTCTTCTTCTTCTTCTTCGTCGTTCTTCTTCTTCTTCTTCTTTTTTCTTCTTCTTCTTCTCTTCCTCCTTCTTCTTCTTCTTTTCTTCTTCTTCTTATCTTCTTCATCTTCTTCTTCTTTCTCTTCTCTTCTTCTTCTTCTTCTTCTTCTTCTTCTTCTTCTTCTTCTCTTCTTCTTCTTCTTCTTCTTCTTCTTCTTCTTCTTCTTCTCTTCTTCTCCCTTCTTCTTCTTCTTCTTCTTCTTCTTCTTCTTCTTCTTCTTCTTCTTCTTCTTCTTCTTCTCTTTTCTTCTCTCTCCTCCTCTTCTTCTTCTTCTTTTTCTTCTTCTTCTTCATCTCTTCTTCTTCTTCTTCTTCTTCTTCTTCTTCTCCTTCTTCTCCTCCTCCTCTCTTCTTCTTCTTCTTCTTCTTCTTCTTCTTCTTCTTCTTCTTCTTCTTCTTCTTCTTCTCCATGATATAACCGTAATGGCTGACTGGGCCTAAAACACCAAGTTACTTACTCTTCTTCTTTCACTCTTCTTGTTCTTCTTCACACGCACTGGAACATTTAAGAATGCTTCCAATTTCAGTAAATGGTCTCTGTTTTTTTTTTCTCTTTTCTTTTCTTTTACGCAATCCGTCGAAAGTACTGTGTCCCGTTTTGATGTGATCTCTCGTTTTCGACGCCCCAACACTCAGCGGTGCTCAGTAATTGTTATGACGTCCTTGGCAAACCTCTTCCAGTCTCTTCTGAAAGGGGTCATATGATGTAACGCTTGGAGTCCGACCTCTTCGTGCATGCAGGCATGTACAGAAAAGCGGTCAAAGCGATTCCGCTGAGCTGGAACCTCTCATCCAGAACCTACCAGTGGAGAGAAGCTGTAGCATTAACCGGCCCCAGAGACATTCGGCACACAAAGGACTGCAGACGGAACGTTTAGTCAGGCCTACTAGAGGCCTAGCTTTCAACACTGTGCATCACTGATGCAGATCCTCTCTCACGCTAAAATCTGAAGGATTTAAACTTCACATTTTACTGCCCGTCATAAGCGGTTCATGCATGCAGGGCAGTGAAGGGGTTAAAGTGGCACTACTTTGGCAGGGACAGGGTTAAAGAAAGGTGAGTGTGACACGGACGCTGTGCTGTGGCAGGGGTCGTTTCACCTGATCCGGATGCATGCATGCAGGGCAGTGTCAGTGAAGGGGTTAAAGTAGCACTACTTTGGCAGGGAGAGGGTTAAAGAAAGGTGAGCGTGACACGGACGCTGTGCTGTGGCAGGGTCGTTATCCGGATGCATGCATGCAGGGCAGTGAAGGGACAGGGTTTGGCAGGGAGAGGGTTAATGAAGGGTGAGTGTGACACGGACGCTGTGTGTGGCAGGGTCGTTTCACCTGATCCGGATGCTGCTGGACGAGTACGTCCTGCTGGCCGTGGAGAGTCAGCTGCACAGCGAGAAGGAGCAGGAGCTGCAGGCCTTGCTGGAGAAGCACACCAAAGCCGGTCAGTCAATCAGTCAGTCAATCAGTCAATCAGTTAGTCAGCAAATCAGGCAGTCAATCGGCAAATCAGTCAGTCAGTCAGCAAATCATCCAGTCAATCGGTTAGTCAGCAAATCAGTCAGTCAATCAGTCGGTTAGCAAATCAGCCAGTCAATCAGTCAGCAGATCAGTCAATCAGTCAGTCAGCAAATCAGTCAGTCAGTAAATCAGTCAGTCAGCAAATCATCCGGTCAATCAGTCAGTCAGCAAATCAGTCAGTCAGCAAATCAGCCCGTAAGTCACGACACTCGCTCTTTGCTTCTTATAATTAAGTTATTCACGGACCATTCTACATGCAGATAGCTTGATTACAGCCGGTCTACAGATCGAAAGGGATCGAGGTTGTGGCCGGGGTATGGGGGGAGGGGGGGGGGGTATGAGAGAGCGTGTAATGGTGTTGTGTGTGTGTGTGTGTGTGTGTGTGTGTGTGTGTGTGTGTGTGTGTGTGCGTGTGTGCGCGCGCGTGTGTGTGTGTAGGGGGAGGGGGGTCCAACGACTTTAGTACGTGCTGCAAACACAAGGTAGACAGAAATAGATGTAAGGAAGCGGAATCACTTTGGAATTTGGGAGATAGGGGCGGAAGGGGGGGGGGTGGGGGGGGGGGGGGCGGCGAGATAAATATTATTCCTTCATTTTTTTGTAAGAGAAGCTCATGGGGTTCATTACGTTCAATTTTCTTGTTAGAAATCAGTAAACCCTTATTCTCACGTTAGTGTCGTGTACATGTGTAACCGTAATATTATGTAATCTGGTGATTGGCGGTTTGCTATTGTATGCGCCGGGTGCTATCGTGTTCCTTGACAGGTCAGGTGAATCATAATTAACGTCCTTTATTACTAATTAACGTCCTTTATTACTAATCAACGTCCTTTATTAAAATTAACGTCCTTTATTACTAATTAATGTCCTTTTATTACTAATTAACTTCATTACTAATCAACGTCCTTTATTACTAATGAATGTCCTTTATTACGAATTAATGTCCTTTATTACTAATTGACATCCTTTATTATGAATTAATGTCCTTCTCGTCTCAGATGACATGGGCACGAAGCCCACGCTGCAACAGCCAGCCAGTACGTGTTTTGTGGCCAACCAAAATCGCGCCCCTTCTCGCAGCGGCAGCGTGCTGAAACGAGAGCAGTATGGCGACGTGGCCATTTCCGCTTCCCTGACCCCTGTCGCCTTCAACGGTAGAGAGTCTTTCGGAATGTCGCCACAGCTGACTCCACTAGGCCAGGTGAGGGCTTTTCTGTTGACCGAATGATGGCATGGGTGCATGGATGGGTCACAGAGTAAGGGTATGGGTACATGGATGGGTGAGCGAGTAATGGTATAGGTGCATGGATGGGTGACCGAGTGAAGGTATGGGTGCTTGGATGGGTGACCGAGTAATGGTATGGGTACATGGATGTGTGGCCGAGTAATGGTGTGGGAGAATGTATGGGCGACCGAGTGATGGTATGGGTGCATGGATGGGTGACCGAGTGATGATATGGGTGCATAAATGGGTGACCGAGTGATGGTATGGGTGCATGGATGGGTGACCGAGTAATGGCGTGGGAGAATGTATGGGTGACGAGTGATGGCATGGGTGCATGGATAGGTGACCGAATGATGGTATGGGTGCTTGGACGGGTGACCGAGTAATGGTATGGGTACATGGATGTGTGGCCGAGTAATGGTGTGGGAGAATGTATGGGTGACCGAGTGATGGTATGGGTGCATGGATGGGTGATCGAGTGATGATATGGGTGCATGGATGGGTGACCGAGTGATGGTATGGGTGCATGGATGGGTGACCGAGTAATGGTGTGGGAAAATGTATGGGTGACCGAATGATGGTATGGGTGCATAGATGGGTGATTGAATGATGGTATGGGTGCATGGATGGGTGACCGAGTGATGGTATGGGTGCATGGATGGGTGACCGAGTGATGGTATGGGCACATGGATGGGTGACCGAGTAATGGTATGGGTGCATGGGTGGGTGAGTGAGTATGTGTGTATGGGTAGTGACTGAATAATGATATGGATGCATGAATGGGTGACCAAATGATGGTGCTGGAGAATGTATTGGTGACAGAGTGATGGTATGCGTACATGGGTTGGTGGCTGAGTGATGGTATGGGTGCATTGGAGATGGTATGGCTGGTGACCGAGTGATGGTATGGGTGGTGACCGAGTGATGATATGGGTGGTGACCGAGTGATGGTATGGGTGGTGACCGAGTGATGGTATGGGTGGTGACCGAGTGATGGTATGGGTGGTGACCGAGTGATGGTATGGGTGGTGACCGAGAGATGGTATGGGTGCATGGGTGGTGACCGAGTGATGGTATGGGTGCATTGGTGGTGACCGAGTGATGGTATGGGTGGTGACCGAGTGATGGTATGGCTGGTGACCGAGTGATGGTATGGGTGGTGACCGAGTGATGATATGGGTGGTGACCGAGTGATGGTATGGGTGGTGACCGAGAGATGGTATGGGTGCATGGGTGGTGACCGAGTGATGGTATGGGTGCATTGGTGGTGACCGAGTGATGGTATGGGTGCATTGGTGGTGACCGAGTGATGGTATGGGTGCATGGGTGGGTGACCGAGTTATGGTATGGGTGCATGGGTGGGTGGGTACGTGATGGCATACGATATTTAGATAGATTATCCACTGTTTAAGACCTTCAGCTCATTGTTTGTTTTGAGTGGTTCGGTAATGTATGAATTTGAACGTATCGGGAAGGTAAATTAGGCAGACAAAAGCCATGGACACAGGAACAGCCACATTTTGACCTACTGTAAATGTAAAAAGACATATTATGACCTACTGTAAGTGCAAAAGCCATATTCTGACATACTGTAAGCGTAAAATGCCATATTCTGAACGGCTGGAAGCCTGAAAAGTCATATTCTGACCTACGGCAAGTGTACAAAGCCACATTCTGACCTACGGGAAGTGTACAAAGCCACATTCTGACCTACGGGAAGTGTACAAAGCCACATTCTGACCGACTGGAAGCCTGAAAAGTCATATTCTGACCTACGGGAAGTGTAAAAGCCACATTTTGACCTACTGGAAGCGTAAAAAGCCACATTTTGACATACTTGAAGCATAAAAAGACATTCTGACCCTACTGGAAGCGTAAAAAGGGGACCCTTTGACAACTCCGCGCTTCCACTATGCAAAACTTTAGTTTCTGCGTCTGTGGCATTCCTCCAGTGAACGGAGGAGGGACAGCATGACACTCAGAAGACCTATTTATTGCTGTTTCCTCTTGCTCCATGCGTTCACACTGAAGTGAATGCAACGAAAATGCATCGATGTGCTCAAGACCATACTAAGGCTGGGCCTGATATCAGCAAACGTCTGTCAACAGGGTATGACAGGAGGCCCAATGCTGACTCCGCCCATCTCTCCCATTGTACCCAATCCCATCAACCCGCGCAACAGCGTCATCAGCCAAGGACCAATCGCCTACAGTGGCTCCGCCCAGACCTCCATGCTGGCCTCCACCTTCCCCTACCTAGGTGAGTGGGTGATGCTAATAATAACAATAAACGCACTGTAATTGAACATTATATATATAGTAAAGACAGTCTTACATACTCGTGTAAATCCCAGTCCTGCTGATACAATTTTGATAAAGTATTATTTGAAACATTAAAATAATTATCAAATAAACACAATGAATGCAAACCATTTATCCTTACATTACAGTGATTTGTACACACACACACACACACACACACACACACACACACACACACACACACACACACACACACACACACACACACACACACACACACACACACACACACACACTCACGTACGCACGCACGCACACAGACGCACGCATACACATGGATCGTGCGGTAGGCTAGCTTTCGTTGTTTTGTTTTTTTAAACATCTATTCAGCTGACGTTTTGTAATTGTAGGATAATTTGTTGTAACCGTAGGCTTGCTTTATGTAACTGTAATATCACTACGTAACTGCATGTAACTGTGGGATTTCTTTTTGTAACTGTTACTTAACTGTAGGCTTATTTGTTTGTAAATGTAGGCTACGGGTAGATTTACTTTACGTAAATGTAGGCTTACTTTATCATGTAACTGTAGGCTCACTTTATGTAACTGTAGACTCGCACACGCCCAAGCACCAGGAGAGTGAGCGAGTTTCTGAGTTGTATTCAGCTGTGTATCGCCAGGTTTGCCAAATCTTTGACCGATTGCCTGGAGCTGACTGTACTGTGCGGACAATCGGGAAGACGCTGGTGGATATAGGTTTAACATTAGTACCAGCGAAAGCTAAAGACTCAGTCCTGGGCCGCTTCGGTAGGGTCAACCAAAGAAGGGAGTTAATAAGCACTGCACGTTGTGTCCTTTGAGCGCCGTTGTTTAACCCCTTTGTTTCTGAGCATTGCCTGTACACCCTCTGTCTTTCTGAGCATTGCCAGTACACCCTCTGTCTTTCTGAGCATTGCCAGTACACCCTCTGTCTTTCTGAGCATTGCCAGTACACCCCCTGTCTCTCTGAGCATTGCCAGTACACCCTCTGTCTTTCTGAGCATTGCCAGTACACCCCCTGTCTCTCTGAGCATTGCCAGTACCCCCTTTCTTTCTGAGAATTGCCAGTACCTCACTTTCTTTCTGAGCATTGCCAGTACCTCACTTTCTTTCTGAGCATTGCCAGTACTCCCTTTCTTTGTGAGCATTGCCAGTACCCCCTTTCTTTCTGAGCATTGCCAGTACACCCTCTGTCTTTCTGAGCATTGCCAGTACACCCTCTGTCTTTCTGAGCATTGCCAGTACACCCTCTGTCTTTCTGAGCATTACTAGTACACCCTCTGTCTTTCTGAGCATTACTAGTACACCCTCTGTCTTTCTGAGCATCACCAGTACACTTTCTTTGTGAGCATTGCCTGTACACCTCCTTTCTTTCTTAATATTGCCAGTACACCCCCTGTCTTTGTGAGCATTGCCGGTACACCTTCTGTCTTTCTGAGCATTGCCAGTACACCCCCTGTCTTTCTGAGCATTGCCAGTACACCCCCTGTCTTTGTGAGCATTGCCGGTACACCTCCTTTCTTTCTTAATATTGCCAGTACACCCCCTGTCTTTGTGAGCATTGCCGGTACACCTCCTTTCTTTCTTAATATCGCCAGTACACCCCCTGTCTTTGTGAGCATTGCCAGTACACCCCCTGTCTTTGTGAGCATTGCCAGTACACCCCCTGTCTTTGTGAGCATTACCGCCGCAGAATTAAACCACGCACTGTGTCGCTCTGCTTCGGTAGGTCAGCAAAATGACTACGGCGCCCACAACTACCTCAGCAACTACACCCACTCCCACCCCGCCAGCGTCTTCCGGCCTCACGCCGCTGGTGCCCCCTACACCGGAAGTTACATGATGAAGAACGACCTGGAGACCTTCTCCTACCCCGACCAGGCATTTGGCGGCGACCCCTACGCCTCCTACTCCTACATGGGGCAAGGGGGTGGCTACCCCAGCGCCACCGTGGGTCTCACCAGCGCAGGGGCTTCCGGCAGTGCCTTCAACGTTGTGCAGAGCGCTACTTCCTCTTTTGCTAGCCACCCTTCCTATCAGACCAATGGTGAGTGGATCTACCCGTGTGTGTGTGTGTGTGTGTGTGTGTGTGTGTGTGTGTGTGTGTGTGTGTGTGTGTGTGTGTGTTTTCAAGATAACGCCTTATGTAAATAGTTTTGGTAGGACTGTCCTCTACGTACGTATAGAATATTGTATTTAGGTTAATATGTAACATGTGAGCGCTCGGGGCGTTGATGAGCGCATGATAAAACTAAAGTATTATTATTATTAACATGTTCAGTTCAAGGTGGTATCTAGGCACTCGGGAAGTCCATAATTATGTGCTCCACCCTGTCTGCCAGACGTTTCCCCAAACTTTGCCTTTGAAACAGACCCACGGTGCTGGCCATTTCAAGGAAGATTGTCTAACACTTCCTCTTTCAACGCCTCTCACCTCAAGGCGATCGATGGCCTGGTGTTCTTGGTTTTGTGCCGGCAGGTAGTGAAGATGTTATGCAGCAACTACATTCAAGTTCAATGTTGCTTTACGTCCACAGAGACTGTTAGGACTATTAGGGACGGGGAGCCCAGGACGGCCACCTCCACTTTCACACAGCTCCTGAGCTCTGACCAATTTTTTCAATGTTGCTTTACGTCCACCGAGAAGGCGGCCTTCACCACAAGGACTGTTCGGGATGGGGAGCCCAGGACGGCCACCTCGACTTTTATCAGCTCTTGAGCTCTGGGGCAACTACGTTCCGGCGTTGCTTTACGTCCACGGAAACCATCAGGCCTATTTAGGGACGGGAAGCCCAGCACGGCCACCTCGACTCTCACACAGCTCCTGAGCTCTGTGGACAACTCCGTATTTGATTTGTGCCTATAATTTATATTCAACAGATTACTACGGTGGAGCGGGCTTTCCGCAAGCGCCCAAACTAGTGGAGCACGTGCCTGTCATTCAACAACGAGGCTCCGCCCCTTCGCACCACACCTTACAATCGGGCCACGCCCACAGCCTTTCCCACCCCCACCTGCACCAGTACCAGAGCAATGAGATGAATGATCCCCTGAATCTCCTGGACCGCTCTCACCGTGCCAACGGGGTGGGGGTGGGTCTGGGGGTCGGAGGAGTATCCGCCACGTGTCACAGCCCCCCACACCCAGGTGAGTGGGGGTGGGGGATTTGGGTGTGTGTGTGTGTGTGTGTCTGTGACGGAGAAAGGCAGACAGTAGAGTGTTGTGTGTGTGTGCGCGCGCGTGTGTTTGTGTGTATGTGTGTGTGTGTGTGTGTGTGTGTGTGTGTGTGTGTGTGTGTGTGTGTGTGTGTGTGTGTGTGTGTGTGTGTTGTTTATCCTTTAAGGTGTCTACGTGGTTTTATATTTTGGACAATTGCATACATTAAATGTTCCTAACTTTGCGCCCACCCCCACCCCTCAATCCCCCCCCCTCTCTCTCTCTCTCTCTCTCCACTCTCTCTGCATTCCTGTGCCCCCCCCCCCCCCCCCCCCCCCCTCCATTCCCACTCTCACGTTTACTCGTCGTCCTCTTCCCAGTCGTCATCATCAATCCGTGTGGTCATCATCAGCTCTATCGTTTCAGTACATCAAAACGGGCCCCTGGGAGAAGACCTGATGGCGATGGACGTCTCGAGCATGATGGGAGCGGAACCGGATATGACGTCAGCCTACGGAGATCCTCGATCTCTGCCGCCTATCAACACAGTCTTCATGTCTTAGCGTGCAGTGAACGCGGGTCAGTCGGGTGTTCATTGTGCCTTTGCCGGCGATAGCAGGTTCGATGTGCGCTGACGTCGATCGCGCCGGTTAGCTCAGATTCACCGCCTCGGGTGTCTGGATGCAGCCGACTGTTGGTGTGAGACCGAGGTCCATGAACACGAAGATCTCTAACGGAGCTCGAGTCTTCGTGCCGTGGTGTAGCAGTCTTACCGGCAGTTCAAACCCAAGACGCTGATTACCACGTCGTCGTCATAGTTCAGGAGCTGTGTGAGAGTCGAGGTGGCCGTCCTGGGCTGTCCGTCCTAACGAGCCTTATGGTTTCCGTGGACGTAAAGCAATACTGAACCATGCTCACGCATTGGCCTCAGCTTGTCCCTAATATGTCAACCGACATCCGAGGACATCAAGCAACACTGAAGAAGAAGACGACGTCGTCCATCTGCGCCTGTACCTCTGCTGGCGCAAGTCTTCACGGCAGCGAGAGTTCCTGGCCCTGAACATGTTCATTCTATAGGCTAGTCCTCATCGCAATGCGCCTTTCTGACCCTGAACATGTTTGAGTACTTGCCTTTTGTGGCAGTGAGAACTCGTAGCTCTGAACATGCCCATGAAGCAGTCTTCACGGCAGTGAGAGTCCCGAATATGTTCAGGCAATAGTTTTCGCGGCCAGA
>JABMCL010001642.1:347500-387500 GCA_018857735.1 Alviniconcha marisindica | reverse complement strand
CACGAATTACAATATTCACACTATGCAAAATGAGATTAACGGACATTAGCCCAAATTTATAGCGTTTGGTTTAAGATAACGTCGCTTAAAGGTTACAATCTTCTTCTACTTCAGATAAATCTGGAGTTTCGTGTGCAGCCCGTTTAGCTTTATCACCTTCTATAATAAATTTGGCTAGAGTCACCGAGTTTTCTGGAGGTTGCAACAAATACAGATGTAACACCACTGTTCAGCCCCGTCACTTTGTGCTCTCTGTGCGCGGCGACCCCGAAGGAGCATGGAATTCATTTCAGTTTCGTCTGCCAGGCATTGAACCAGTTAAGAAACGTTTATAATTATTCACTCCCATGTTGGTGTTGTAAGTGATCCAACTTCCACAATGTTAATGAAATGTTACTTTGACAAAACTCCTCTCTCTCTGTGCGCGTGCGGGCGTGTGTGTGTGTGAGAGAGAGAGAGAGAGAGGGGGGGGGGGGGGGGGGGGGGGCAGGGGAAAATGGAGGGAGATGCAGAACTGTGACTATATAAATTAATGGCAAAACTATTCAGCAATAAAGAACGCAATTAGAAAGTAATGTGTAATTTTTCGTTAGTGCAGTAAAACGTATGAATCACACTAAGCTAATAAAAGGCAATATACACGTTGCTAGCCAGTGTTAAGACTACACCCACACGTCATTATAGATGCTATTCAAAACAAGAATCGGGAAGAAGTGGTCCCCCCTTTGAACTTTTTTTTCTTTTTTTTCTTTTCTGTTCCGTTTTAATTTATTTGATGCAATGGCGACCACAGCGTAACAAGTATGGCATTTGGTTTTTAAGCAATTGGGTTTGGATGTGCAAAATAATATTATAACCAATTTCTTACTACTGTATTTGAGTATTGGTTGCAGATTGTTTTCAGTTTTTCTGGTTTTGATTAAAACAAAATGTTCAGTCTGTCGCTGAGTGTTTAACTGAGTTTAGCTGACTGTGTGAGTGTGTGCGTGTGTGCGTGCGCGCATGTGTGCGTAATGTGTGTGCATGCGTGTCAGTGTGCGTGCGTGCGTGCGAGTGTCAGTGTGTGTGTGTGCTTATGCACTACACGCAAAATCCAAACCGAAATTCACGTGTTTAATAACACTGACAACAAGCACCTTCATAGACCGAACAACGTGCATGATCAACTAACACACTCAGAAACAAGTCAGCGTTCACAACAAATCCATCGGCCAGACATTCATCCGGTAAATATTCATAATTTTAATACGATTTTCCACTCAGAATACAGTCAAAATCAGCGTCTGCTCTTCTTCTTCGTTCAGCGGTGTATTGTGGGAATCCACGACAGTCCGACGGTTTGGGCGGCAACTCGGACATTGCACAACTGGTGGTGCGCATTAAAAAAGATAAAAAAATAAAAATGATATAAAAATGACTAGAACCTAGGGATGTTACAGAAAAGAGGGCGATGCCGAGCTCTCTCGCAGATTACTTGGAAACGGAAGGACTGAAAAGCGAGTTTTAGCTGGAATATCAATTAACTCAGTTGTCATGTTAGTTGTGCGGTTTGGGGTAGTAGTCGCCGAGGATGCCCAACAGAGAGGCCAAGGGGTTCACCTTTCAGAGGGGGGTGTTGTTATTTTATTTAATGGTTCAATGTCCGGTATGTTTTTTTAGATCTAGAGCTAAACTCGTCAGAACGACATGCGGGTAGCCATCGGCATCAGGGCCGCCACGTGACGTTGGTTGCTAAATATAGAGCTCACATGACCTGTACTCAACAAAATGGCTGACAGGTGAGGATGGGACTCGGCGCAAAGCACGTGCAGATCCATTGTTGACAACATTTCTTGTTTCAGCTGTTCTTTTTGCGCCTAGCTTCATTTTATCCAAACAATACGGCAATATCCACTTTCAGCCGCCTCGGTTCGCGGTCCTCAAATGGTTTGAGGATGCGTGTGTGTGTGTGTGTATGGGGGGGGGGGGGGGGGGGGGGGGGAGGGGGGGAGAGATGTGTGTATACGCCGACACTATCAATAGTACGGAATAAACTGATATGTGGAATAAACTGAAATGTGGATATACCATATATGTGGATATATAGTCACAAGCTAGGGACAAATTTTGTGTTGCTTTAAAAAAAGAAGTTAGTTTCATACATTGTCCTAGGAAACCAAAGTGAGTTTGAGGTTGGGGGGGGGGGGGGGGGGGGGGGAGAGAGAGAGAGAGACTGCTGGTGAGAAGAACCACCACAGAACAAGGAAAACACTCATCAAAGAAGACAGGTCACAGATAAAAAAAACACCTGTTATGGCAGGTTTGTCTTCACCACGAAAGCAGAAGCGATGAAAAGGAGTAAGAGAGAGGAGAAAAAGAGATTGGAGAGGGGGACCCCCTCTCTCTTGGGGCGGGGGAGGGGGGGGGGGGGAGAGTGAGAGAGAGAGCCTGTCAACAAACAGAAAGTGAGAGTGTAAGCAAACATATGCTTTACATGCTGTACCCTTTATTTCAAACTCAGCTTCTGTTTTGTGTCATTATTATTATTTTAAGTTCTCTAGAAACTGCACAATCTTGAAATCCACAAAATGCAACAAAAAGATCCTCCTGAATATTTCCAAGATTTTTATTTTTTTTATTTTTGACAAGCATGAACATGCATGCATAAAATTAAATCAATAATACACACATTTTCACATTATATACACACACACCACACACACTTACAGATATATATATATATTATATATATCTGGCCAGTCGTGAGTCAAAAGTTAAATGGTGTGGAACAGACTAGTAGTAACACATAATTAAATAACAAAATTGATGTGACATTTAGTATTAGTGAGAATGGAATGGAATTTATATTCCACAGGCACTCATAACCAGTGGACATCCAGAATCCAATATAGCCACAAATTTTGACAGTAAGCATAAAAATCCTCTTTTCTGACTGTATAGTTGATGGAAAAATCAGTTTGCGAAACATTATGACTGTTGTATCGGGCGATGTATACCACTGAGCACTCGTGGATGCTATTATGTTGTTTGAGTTATGTCCCTTGTTTCATGCCTTGAGTCTGCGCAGCAAAGCCACTGACTGCAAATGGTGCCTGTCTGTTATGTCTTGAACGAATGACATACTCACACAAACCACGTAAATATAGACAGACAGATACATCAATGACAAATCACAAAATATCATGCTCTATAGGGGAAAAAGTAAGTAAGTACCTTGGTATTTTATGCCCAGTCAACCAGTACGCCATCACCTTAAGAATCACAGATGATTTGGAAAAAATGAATCCCGGTCACCGGGAAGACCAAAATTAGGACAAGAAAGAAATTCCTGGCAGTGGGTGAAGCATGGCTGGCTATATTCTGACCTACTCCAGGATTTAAATGGAGAACATTAATTTGTCAGCTCAGGGCTCTCAACAGAGGGAACCTTAAATTTCTGCATCTGCAGAGTTGGCTCTTGCATCTTTTCTAGTGTAAATAGGCTTCCTTAGTGAAAGTTATCCTATCCCATGGTTGGCATGAACAGTTAAACTTGTCCTTTCCAAATGTTCAGTGCCAAATCTCCCTGTACTTTTATTACTTCTCACTGATTGGCTGGTCAATTAATGTCACCGCATTAATCGGCCATTCTTTTGACTTGTCTCAGAAAAATAATTCCGCTGAGCATGATGGTGAACAGAAATCACTGGCATCTTGGATGCGGAAGGAAGAAATTTAGTTTTTAATGCCCAGTCAACCATGTTGGTTATCTCGGGGAGAGGCAAAGAACATGAACAGCAGCAGATGCTGTGGGATATGTCAGACCCCAACCGTAAAAACAGAAAAAGAGAAGAGCGGCAGTGGGAGAAGCATCCATGGCTATATTCTGACCTACTTCAGGCTTTACAGAGAGAACCGTTGTCAGCTCAGGGTTCTCACCAGATGGGACCTTAATTTCTGCATTCTTCTGCAGACCTTTAATGCATTAATGTTTACAATGACAGCATGGGAGGGGTTGATCTGCATGACCAGCACCGAGCCTGCTATCCTGTGGATCGACCCTGCAGGCAGTGGTGGTGGTACCTCTTTAGGTGCTTCATCCAGAGCGGCCTCGTCAATGCCTTCATCATCATAAAGAAGACGAACCAGCTTCCACCAAAGTCAAAGCGCCTTCAGGCCCCCCTGATGATCCATGTGCGGTGGGGGGGGGGGGGGGGGGGAGGTCACAGAGGCAGGTACAAATGCAGCCAAGTCTGACAGGTCGTGCTGTCTCTGACCACCCAATGCATTCTCTTGTCCGAATGCTAGGCAACAACAAAAAGCTGCATCCAGTGCCAGAAGATGGGAGGTCAGACACCAAATGCACAGTGTTGAGACTGGGTTCAGCTGTGTGCTGTGAAAAACCAACTTGTGCAAAGGGCACTGCTTTGCCCAATTCCACCGGGACCTCCTGCACGAAGCAGAGTGCTGCTCCTTCACACAACTTTGTGGTATTTCCTGTCCTGTTTAGTGACTTCCATCAGTGGCATACACATCAACAAGCAGCAGTTAACATTTGTCTCCACAAATAATTTCAGACTTTAGATTTTTACTTTGTCTTTACTGTCCTTTTTGGAGGAACTTGAGTAAACTTGTTCCACATGCAAGAACACGTTATGAGTCCCATCATTAAAATAAACATATTATTGATTTTAAGAGTTCATGTGTGTGTGTGTGACTGTCCGTCACCTGTGTGTTTATGGTGTGGGTGTGGGTGCTACTGTTTTTGTTTTGATTTGCTAATTTGTTCTACCCCACCAAAAATGTCATACATGGTCTATACTCGTACATCATAACCTTTAAAGTTCACAATATCAAGGTTGGTTCCTCAGTGGAACAAGCTACATCTGTGAAAATGTTATTGTGAGAATGAATTGCTGTACCATTATAGTGTGTTATATTTAGAGGTTGATATGCCACTGATCAAATTTATTTCTGACCTTGTTTTTACATCCTTCCTTTGGTAATGTTCTCACACATAATACAATGGAAAGTTTGCAACTTAATGCTATGGCAAGAAAGGTATGCATCATTTTGTTTTGTTTCGCAGTTTCAATTGCAGATGAGTTACGGTCAAATATTTGTTTGTTTCCGATGCTGATGGCTGTGCCTCAGATGGTGACGACTTCCATTTGATCCAGCCTGTCATTGTTTTGAAGCAGGAGAAATTCTGTTTTGGCAACGGTGAAATGGAATGTTTCAGTGTCAGTGCTGGAAAGCCTGATTTAAAGCTTTCAGCATTTTTCATGTGCTCCTGCACCCTGGATGGTGGAAGCCCCTCTTATCAGCAGTTCACTTCTCAAGAACTTTTGGATCTTCACATGCACCACCTAATCCTGGAAAGAGATGCAGTTGACCTGGTCATCCTGAGTCAGCTATGCTCCAGTCTTCGGTGTGGCGACATGACACAGAACACCAAGCGCAGGGTGAACACAGAACGAAAGAAAGTGAGGAGTCAGTACACCCACCAAGGAAAGAACATTTGCCGTGAACTTTTCAGGTGTATCCACGGTGTGGAGAAGGACAGGCTGGGTAACCTGATCAAGCATCGCCGTCTCCATGGCGTGATACCCAGGCAACACGGCAACAAGAACAGACTGCCCAAGCACTCGCTGTCCTTCCAAGAAATGGAGAAAGTGGTGTCTTTTGTCACCAATTATGCAGAGGAGCATGGCACTCTTCTCCCTGAAGAATACCAGACTACAAGAGAATTGACCTCAAGCTCCTGCCATTGTCATGCACCAAGACATCAGTGTGTGCATGTTATGCTACAGTGTGTGCTGCTGATGGCAGTCGATGCGTGGCCCAGCGCACGTTCCTGAAGCTGTGGCAGATGTACAAGCCAGAGGTCTTACCCATGCGACCAATGACGGACCTGTGTTGGCAGTGCCAGAAAAACACCACCTTGATACAAAGAGCAGCCACCCTGACAGATGTGGTGAAGATTGAACTTGCGGCCACAGCTGTCAAACACCTGACTGCAGCAACAACGGAGAGAGAGGAGTGCAGGCATGTAGTTGAGAAGGCAAAGGTATTTAAATTTGATATTACTTACAATAAGGCCAAAATACTTGTACTTATGCCATGGTAACCTGCATGCCCTGGTCGGCAATCAGAAACACTGTTAACACTTTCCCTGCCCTGAGGGGCATTGTGTCTCCAGTGACAGAGCTTTCTCCGTTCATACTTATGTGATGTTCTACGATATACGTCCTGCTCAAGTTCCAGTAGTTGGAGTCCGTCCCCCCTCTCATGTGGTCTATTGACCGGTCAACACAGAGGATTGTAGCTCTGACACATTGTGCTTTCTTTAGAGTATACCAGTGTCACGACTTGTGAAAAATGATACATATGTGTACATGGGATTCTTGTGATTCCAGATATAGAACTTTTGTGGTTGTAAGTTCTTGGATGTAATGATCATCAATATAAATGTGATTTTCCGATCTTCAAGTCTTCTGATTTGTGGACTATAGTGTGTATACCACCTGTATAACTGCATCCTACAGAGCAGTCCAGCTGGACACTGTCAAATGCGCATGTGCCATAATATGGCCCGCTGGTGAGTGTCGGCCTGGTGCTTTGGAAAAATCCCATGCACTAGGCATCATGAGGATTAGCACAGGGCACCTCTTCAACTCTAAGCCGGCTCAGGGTTTCTGCCGTCAAGTGGTGTAACCCTGGGTGCGTGGTGGTCGTGTCGCTGTGAAGATGTGTGGAATTACTTCAAGTGCTTGATGCTGTTGATGTAACCAAAGTAATCCCTCCTGGCTCCGCTGACCTCAAGTATGTGTATGCCTGTGTTTCTGTTAGTTTTGTTGTATTAATGGCGGTACCCGTGACATCTGGCACGGAAGCCAGTAAGCTGCTACCCACACAGGACACGAACCAGAAAACAAATTTTTTTTGTGGGGAAAAAGAAATTCTTAAAGGTTATGTATTACCCTCGTAAATAAAGAATGTTATCTTACTTTAAATTATATGTTGCCCCTAAACATGTTTTTTGTTTTTGTTTTTTAAATGGCACATGACAATTCTTCTGTATTAATGTCTCTGACCTATGGACCTGCTTTACCTCATGTTACTAAACAAATTTATGCTGATGCAACAGAGAAAAAGTCTGTTCTTTACAATTCATTTTGTTAATAATTATACTTTTAAAAAAAATTGATTGCTGTTTCTCTATATATGCATATGGCATAATGCTGGGTTAACTAAAATTCAAGTTTTATTTTGAGAAACAGTGGCCCCAAAATAATAATAATGGAAATTTGTAAAACGCCTACCCTGCGGCTCAAAAGACCTTTTTATTTATTGTTGGATTATTGGATTTTTTTTTTTAACATACACATTCTGTTTCGGCGATCTTGACTTTAGTCTGTTTAAACAGAGAAACACCACACTGCATCATCACAGCACCATCAATATTCACATAATGGTGTTGTCACAGTGATCAAAATCATGACTGGTCTGGTTGTGGACTACACAGCATTGAGCAATTACTGTATTGTATGTGAGACTGGCCCTCGTCCAGACAATCCTGGCTATTTAGAGTGGTATACGAAGCATGCCAATCAATGCCAGAAAAACACGGACTGCTCATCAGGGTCTATGGAAGTGGAAGGAGCCTGCATTTTCTTCCGTCGTTCTGTTCAGCGGCACACGTTTAGATACACACAAATGTTGGGGGACGGGGATGCCAAAACACACATGCACCTTTTGCATCCATACTAGGGGAGGCCGATATTAAAGCCTGAATGCGTGAACCATGTCACCAAAAGGCTTGGCACTGCTCTGCGCCTTTTGGTGCAGAAGAGAAAGGCCCAGGCTCAGCCGATCGGAGGCCGGGGCAAGCTGACTGAGGAACGGATCAAGCAGCTGACCAACTACTACAGCCGAGCAATCAAGGACAACCGCGGGGACCTTGACGGGATGCAACAGGCAAGTTACTTCCATTCCCTGAGCACAGATGAGCGCCCCAACCATCAGTACTGTCCAGAAGGTGCTGGGTCTTGGTGCTTCTATCAGAGAGCTGTCACTGAAGATGCGGTACCATGGGCACACAGCAAGGCATTGCCAGCTGCAGTTGGGGAAGCCATAAAACTGGTTTATGAAAGACTGGCAGACCCCCAGCTCTTCCAGAGGTGTTTGGATGGCAAAACACAGAACAATATTGAATGTTTCCATTCACTTTTGTGGGGGATCTGTCCACAGGAGAGGTGGGCCTGTCTCCGAACCATTGACACTTGCTTGGCCCTGGCAGTGCAGCGATTCAACAAGGGGTCTTCCTCCATGCTGGATGTGCTGGAGAAATTTGAAATCACTCCAGCCAAGACAGTTGCAAACTTTGCAGAGCAGGAGGACACCTGTCAGGGTGAGCACAGCCACAAGGAAGGCTTCAAACAAGGAAAAGGAGAGACACAAGACAACGATGTCCTTCAAAAAGCTGAGAGACAGGCACGACAAGAGGGCAGGGGAGATATGTATGGTGCCGGACAGTTTTAAATGAGTGTGCAGTCTCCACAGATCAGGATTTTGTTGTAAATAAGTTCAGCAGACAGTAGATAGCTGCTGCATTAATTCAAATTCAATGTGTTTATGATTGTTTAAACTACTTATTCTTTGGTGATATAAATTCGGTGAACTTTACAGGCCGATTTCTGGTAATGTGGTTTTTCAGTGCACGCATGATTTTGAAAAGCGAGTATTTGTTACAATAATGCAGCTACTGCCTTGAAATTTGGCACATAGATGTAAAAATGCCCTCTGGGTGCAATAAGACTATCAAATATGTGTTAAGTCTTATGGTTTGTATGTTACCAATTTAATCTTATGCCTCTGATATTCGCAAACAAATTACAGGCAATTACAAGCCTCAAGTTTCAAAGCAATCATGAAGACGCCCACGACAACTTCCTGACTACAGACCTGTTTACCCCCTAAATGCACAAGTGTAGTTTGGGTAGTCTAAATGTGTAGTCAGGAGGTACAATGTGTAGTCATAGTGCATTAGTTGAAACTGGACTGATTTATCATTTACACATTCTGATTCTCATTCTCACTCAACGAGTCAAAATAACACACAAGAAACTTTGTCTATACAAACTTAATAAAACAACAAATACAATTATTTTGCTGTAGTGTAACACTGTAATTGTAGTATGTCTATCTATCTCAGTTACAAATTTAGACAAGATAATCAGTTTGTCCAACACTGACACACCACACACACACACCACAGCACACACTTTCTCTCATCCTTTCTATGAGCTTGACTGAATTGATATAATTTTCAGAATCAGAAGACCACAGTGCCTGAAAATATAAACGTAAGGCGACAGCATGGCACTGCTACCAAGGTCTCAGCCACACACAAGTGGTGTAGATCCGTTCAGGTCTCTTGCTGGGCCGTGCACATGTGAATGTGGGAAAATTGTAAAGCCAACATCTTGACTCAGAATGAGAGTGCAGTTGCACGGATAAGCTTAGTGGTCAGCTGGGAGAAACTTCTGGGATGGAACTTTCTTCCTTTTAATCGCAGCAGCAGAGCCTTTGGAGGCTAACACTGAGTCTTCTGAAGAAGAAGTTTCATACGCTCGCTTCTTCGACTCGGACATTTTCTCCCAACTGAAGGGAGTTCTGGATGCGTTCAGAACCTATGTTTGCGCCAAAACCAGCGCTGCTATTGCAAGACTTGATGCGCGCGTATCATAAGCGGGCGCACGTACCTTTTGAACACGGTGGCCGTGTCAAAAATAGGATCGCATCAAAAAAGAGGACCGAATTACGCTCGTCGCTATCGCGTAGCCGAAACGAAGTCATTTACGTAGTTTGTGTAATGCAAGCGTAGATGCGTAGTTTGGGCTTCAAATGTGTAGATTTCTACGCCAAAAGCGTAGACTAAACAGGTCTGTGACTATGCTTGGACAGTTGTCAGGCGTCATGAGCGACTGTGCCAGTGTCATGAAATCATTCAATAAAGCGTTTCAAGAAGAACGAAGGAACCTGCTGTAGATTGAAGAGGGCTTGGAATGTTTACACTGCAATGCCCACTTTCTCCTTGTCTCAGTTCTGACTGTTGGTATCAGCATAATTTTTGCTGTATTCTGTTTATATTGAAAAGATCTTACTGGTTAAAGATCTGTTTAAATTTTGGCTGCTGCTACTTATTTACAGACAGTCTCAATCTTCTAGAAAAAGCAGAAACTATCAAAGCGAAATTCACTTCACTAAATCATCTTTTTGTTGAGGTGCATGGCAAGCTGCCTTGTGCAGATCGATTAGCATTGGAGCCTGGTGAGATCCAGGAGTCGACTGTCAGCAACATGACAGTTTTCACACACTTTCCACGGCTCAAAATTCTGCCAGAGCAACACACTCTAGAATACCATGCACAGAGTTGGTCAGAAACTGGGGCTCTTGTTAGGGTTTTCATGGAGAGCAAGGGGGAGGAGAAATCCATTCAGTTGTGATCCAGCTGAAGCAATGTGTGGGTTGGGCGGGGGCAGGATGGGGGCTTAAACAGGAAAGCCACAGGCTATAATGAAAGAGCAGCTGGCCATGTCATCTCCACTTCTGCAAGGATTTGTCCCCAAACCCACTAAAAAGACTCACGCAGCTTTGAGTGGCTCTGTGCATGCTGTAGCTGTATTAATGTATGTGTGTTTAGTGTCTATGGATAGGCCACAATGTGTACTTTTATCCCAAAGCCATGAAAAGCCAGTTTTTCAACTACTGCACAAAAGGTAGACAATGAAAACAACCCTACTGTTTTCTCCACACTGTTCCTTTTGCTTCAGCCAGCACCACTGCCCCCAGCATGACAGCTGCTGATAGCAGCAGGAGAATAGTGGGGCAGCAATGCTGCTTTCTAGAGAAAGCAGCAGGCGACTCTGCTGCAAAGGCAGGTGTCCTGGTGATTGATGGCTCTCCGGCACTGTGGGGCTGCTGGGCAGGGGGTCAGCTGGGGGGCACTGTGGGGCTGGGGGCAGGGGTCAGCTGGGGGCACTGTGGGGCTGGGATCAGCTGGGGGCACTGTGGGGCTGGGGGCACGGGTCGCTGGGGGCACTGTGGGGCTGGGGTCAGCTGGGGGCTGCTGGGCACAGGGTCAGCTGGGGGGCACTGTGGGGCTGGGGTCAGGGGTGTGGGGGTCAGCTGGGGGCACTGTGGGGCTGGGGGCACTGTGGGGCTGGGGTCAGCTGGGGGCTGCTGGGCACAGGGTCAGCTGGGGGGCACTGTGGGGCTGGGGGCACTGTGGGGCTGGGGTCAGCTGGGGGCTGCTGGGCACAGGGTCAGCTGGGGGGCACTGTGGGGCTGGGGGCACTGTGGGGCTGGGGTCAGCTGGGGGCTGCTGGGCACAGGGTCAGCTGGGGGGCACTGTGGGGCTGGGGTCAGCTGGGGGCTGCTGGGCACAGGGTCAGCTGGGGGCTGCTGGGCACAGGGTCAGCTGGGGGCACTCTGGGGCTGCTGGGCATGGGGTCAGCTGGGGGTCACGTAGCTGGGCTGGCAAACAGGGTCCTGGGATTGAGGCTCTCGGCACTGTGGGGCTGCTGGGGGTCACTGTTGAGCTGGGGTCAGCTGGAGCAAGGTGAGAGGCCATCAGAAACTAAGTGAGCAGTGGGGCTGCTGGGGGGCACTGTGGGGTTGGGGTCAGCTGGGGCAAGGTGAGAGGCCGTCAGAAACAAGTGAGCAGTGCTGCACAGCTGTACACTGGCCACTGTTCTCTGCATGGCACAGCCCTGTCCCAGTGCTCGGTAAGCGGTGCACTTGGAAACAGTACGGCTTCAGCAGTGTGCTTCAGGGTTGAGCCAGGCTAACTCTTCACTCAGAGTACTTGTGCTTCACTGATGAGCCAGGCTAACTCTTCACTCAGAGTACTTGTGCCCAGCCCTATTAGGTTGCAGCCCTTCCCCACTGTTTTGGAGGAGCCAGGCTAACTCTTTGCTCAGAGTACCTGCGCCATGCAGAGGTCACACGCTGTACACATAACCCCTCCCACTCCTGGATAAGTGCCAACCTTGAACAGGCACATCTTTACAATATCCTCAAAGTGTCCCATCCTCCAACACCCAGAGTCAAGGCACAAGGTGACAAGTGTGTCTTATTCATATTGTAACAACATCCCTTACAACACATACAACTTCCTTAAGTGTGGACATTTGTTCTGTCCACATGAACACACACAGGCTTGGCTCCTCGCGGGGCCCCACACTCCCCATGATGGGGCAAAGTCCTCACACACGGTCACACTCATGGGGTCAGTCCTCCATAGTCCCACCGGGTCTCGGCGACAAATCCTTCTTGTCTCCGTCAGCAGCGTCCTCGAAGGCATCTCGCTCCTCCTGCAGCGGCATCATGTCCTTGGCCATTTCGTTGTTCCACTCCCCCACCTCCGGCATCGTCTGGTACAGGGTGAAGCCACCGCTGCTCTGTTGACAGACAGTACAACAATGACGATAGCAAGCATTTTACAAACACTCCTGGCTCTTACTAGATAGGGTGCCATAAATAATTATCATTAATGGCAGTCTTTGTCAAAGAGTGGAAATGAAAAACTGGCTTTGATTCGTATAACGGTCAGTCAGCTGTGACAGCTATATCAAGGCAAATGGTAAACAGTGATTATGGATACATCCAATAGTTACCCAATATTCCAATTCTCAGTTGATGGGTGTGTAAGGTTGAATCAGAGCAAAGCAAATTCTTCAAAATCACACAAGTCTGATCCACCGTTCATTAATCACGCGGCTTTTGCTCAGTTTAAAGATGAGGAAAAAAGCAGTCAAACTGAAAATCACAATTCCCTTCAGTGGGCAGGTGAAGTACACAAAGTTATTCCCAGTTCCCGGGGACTTAAAATAGAAAACCGTAGCTCTACATCTGCTGCAGAGGGATCTATCTGACATTTTTGCATCTGGATCTGGTAAAAGAGTGAACCTGTTGCATCTCTGGTGACAAACAAGTGAACCCTAGGAAGACTGCATTTTAATCTGTGTTGTATATGCAGTTGACTGGTGTTTGAAAAGAACAATGACTAAAGAATGAGGGTGTTGTGAACATCCTTTCCACAACTCTTTATCAGCTCTGCGATTGTGCACACACAAACCAACGTCCATCCCTGCTGACCATGAAAATACCCCCCACTTCTCTGCCTCTCCCCCTTCACCACCACCACCGCCACCACCACCATCAGTCCAAACACTCCTATCGTAATCTTGTCCATGTCTGATACAACCTTTTCTGCTTTTGGATATAAAGGCCTCAAATCTGTAACTGCAACCTCAACATGACAGACATCCAAACTTCTCAGCCAGCTTTTGAAACGTGACAGACATCCTACCTACTCCGCCAGCTTTAGAAACATGACAGACATCCTGCTTCTCAACCAGCTTTTGAAACATGACAGATATCCAAACTTCTCAGCCAGCTTTTGAAATGTGACAGACATCCTACCTACTCAGCCAGCTTTTGAAATGTGACAGACATCCTACCTACTCAGCCAGCTTTTGAAATGTGACAGACATCCTACCTACTCAGCCAGCTTTTGAAATGTGACAGACATCCTACCTACTCAGCCAGCTTTTGAAATGTGACAGACATCCTACCTACTCAGCCAGCTTTTGAAACGTGACAGTACCTTCTAATCTTGGCCATCTTTTGAAACACGATAGATAACCACCCTTCTAATCTCGGCCCTCTTTTGAAACACGATTAACAACCACCCTTCTAATCTCGGCCATCTTTTGAAACACGATAGACATCCACCCTTCTAATCTCAGCCATCGCCTGAAACACTCTGAATGCCTTAGTCTAAGATGTAGCAATTACAACTGTACACATGATGAACTTCCAACCTTTTCAACCGTCTTCTGAAAAATGCTGAACTTTAATTTACAATGTAGCCACAACTGTGCACACAACCGAGTTTCAACCTTTTCAGCCATCTTCTGAAACATGTTGGTGTAGAGCTCCTTCTCTTTGGTGTAGGCCTCTTTCTGCTTCTGTCTGCTGACACTCAGCTGGTTCCTGGCTGCCTTGTTCCCTGGTTCCAGGGCCAGAACTTTGCCAAAGTCTTCAGCCGCTGCCGTGTAGTCGCAGCGTTCCAAGCGAGACTAAAAATTCAACATTCTGATGAATAAGAGAACACGGATACACCAAACCTCCTCAAACATACAACATGCATAGGGGGAAGCAAGGCCAAAGAAAAATAGGCATGGGGAGCGAGGATACTCAGTGGTAGAACGCCACTCATGATTAAAAGGTCTCAGGTTTGAGTCCTGGCAGGACCAGCAGGAAAATGTTCTTCTCCAGGGTCAACTTTTTGTGCTGGCTGTTACTTCAGTATCCATTCCACCTTGATGTTAAGACAGCAGCATGTAAAAAGTTCCTGGTCATTCCGCCCAAAGCTCAGGTTACTGTTAAACACACATGCCTCCTATGTATGTGGCTTTGAATAAAGCGACACTGTAATTGTAAACTGGTGCATCCTGCACAACTTGCACCGCGATGGCAGCAGCTTCACGTGGCACTAGCCATGTAACAGCTAAACAGTACCACAACAACTTCGGTGGATAGTAAGAATGCGCTGTGTAAAGTTAGTCACTCATTCACTTACATGCAACTACTGAACTAGAGAGCCACAGAAATAGGCGCCAGCGTGCCCTGTGCAACTCCGCCAACCCACCAGATCAGCCCTCAGCTGCCGGCGCCACTCCACTAACAACAGCACTGAGAAACCAAAAGTAGTCTGGCACTATTGTAGCATGGTACACTGGTAGAGGCCTCAGTGACCTACACCATACACACAAAATAATTCAAAGCAAAGTTTCAAGACCTTGTTAAGCAAGGAGAACAAGGAAATTACAAATAGTGAAGTTTCTAAGTGAAGTAGACTTTTTTCAAAAAGGTCAAATTTGCTCAAACAAAAAGACCACTTTGACTAAGATTCCAAATCGCCAAGCAGCCAGCACAGCTTTTCTTTCTTCTTTAAATCTCAGTTTAAATACTGAAAAAAACAAAAACATTGTTGTTTTTATTTCTTAAACCTTTCAGACTCTTATCTCTGCAACACGAATGATCTAAGCCTGATTAAAATAGAGAGCACCTGCAAAACTGAAAAAAAGCTCAACATTAAAAGTTAGAATCACACAAATGTATGGTAATGCAAATGTACTACTTCTTACACTTGCAGACGGCACAAACACCTGGTCTTTCACGGGAACACTTTTCAAGTGCTCACCTCCAAGATGAGCCCTAAGCGTTTCACAATGGCAACTGCATAGTGCTAGTCTCTGCTTCTGAGCAGACCCTCTTGTATGTGACTCCAAATCAGCGACTGTAGCTTTACGTAGCATGTTTCAATATCCACTAAAGTGGTTACAGTGCTGTTTGGTTATGACACAGCTGGTGCAAGTATGAAACTACTGCCTTTTTGGTGCACATTCTGAGTACACCATATAACTATGCACCAGTTTACAGCATCACTTTATTCAAAGCCACATACCTAGTCACAATATGCATGTGTGTTTAACTGTAACCTGCTTCCTGCACTTTGGGCAGTATGGCCAAGATCTTTTATGTGCTACTGCGGTAACACAGCATTGGAATGGATACCGAAATACAGGTCAGCATAGAAAGTTGACTAAGGAAAAGAAAATTCTCCCACCACTCCTGCCAGGACTTGAACCTGGGCCACAAACTTGTGACCTTTGAACCACAAGTCTGGCGCTCTACCACTGAACTATCCAGTCCCCTAACATCTCCCAGCTCCAACATTTTTCTCAATCAGTTAAATCAAAACAGGCTTTATTCCACACATACAAAACCTTTACAAGGAGCAAAAAATAACTGCTGTACTAACCTGTCCTCTACGAAACAAAGCTTTGACATTGTTTGGATCCATCTTCAGAACCTCGTTGCACGCATCTTCGGCCTGGAAGAACACGGCACAGTTGCTAGAGTTAGTGTGAATGCACATGTTCGTGTATCTCTGTGTGTGTGCGCACATGGTGCTCTTCACATGTGTACCTGTATGTGTGTATGTGCACATGTATAGATTGTGTGTGTGTGCAAGGGTGTGTGTGTGTGTGTGCGTGTGCATGCAATAATGGTGAATGACAATCAAAACTGCCTTTTACTCATAAAATACAATTCCTTCGTCTTCATACGCCCTGTATTGCTTCGCGCCAAATTGATCACTGGGAAGATTCAGTGAAATAACCGTCCAGCTGGGAACACCCACTATCCAACAAAACTCACATCACAGAAGTTCTGCAGCTTCAGGCTGCACATGGCGATGTTCAGGTGAGCGGCCAACAAGAGCTGATCCCGCTCTTTGGCCTCGTCAGCTTTGAGACCAGTCTCATACTGCAGGTAGGAGATTATCTTCTTGTAGTTTGACGCTGCCCGAGCATAGTTCCCTTTCTGGACGAAAAAGAGAGGAAATACATGTGAGAAAGCAACATACAGCATGATATGTAGAGGATCTATATTTTGATTCTGACCAAACTCAAGCGTTATTTAGTATTTGCACCAGAGCCCCTTTGTAATCTTTTGTGCAAGAAGTCACAAAAGGTTGAAGCTGACATTTCCAGGCCAATTTGAGTAGCTGTTGGTTCAAGCTGTGTATAAGAATGGAAGTTGAACCTAGAATTGTTAAGCAGTACAAATGCCACTACTGTTGCATTTGCAAGCACTAAAGGGGAAAGGGGATGGAGGATGGAAAAAGTGTTTTCGCAGTGTTTCCTGGCTGTTAGAAGATCATGAGTGGGGGATTTTTTTATTTTTTTTGCTGCCAGGTGCACTCTAAGACCTTCAAAAATGCCTTTGAAGTTGGCATTGTAAACTTTGCATATTAACTGTCACCACCTTCCCTTGTGAAGAAAGTATGCACAGAAGTAAAAACAGCCAAGGGATTTAAGCGACACCAGACAAAAAAATCAAGGGAGTCAACAACCCTGCCTGAACCACCCAATACTTCAATTGCGCTTTGACTAGTTTCAGCCACAAAGCACTGGAGGTTTATAAATTTCAGGGATTATTGTACTAATTCTTTCTCTGCCAAAAAACTTTGTTGCTGACACAAACTTTTCAATACCCCCCAAAAGAGTGTCACAGGGATTCAGCCAACCAGGAACTTTCATTTTCATCAACTTGCTTCGCCACAGTTTGCCTGAAAAATGTGAGTTGGACGTCCCATGATGTCTCCTAAGCACACGCTAAACATTCCACCAAGGACATACCACGCCATAAGGCACACACTAAACATTCCACCAAGGACATACCACGCCATAAGGCACACACTAAACATTCCACCAAGGACATACCAGCCATAAGGCACACACTATTCCATCAAGGACATACCAGCCATAAGGCACACACTAAACATTCCACAAGGACATACCACGCCATAAGGCACACACTAAACATTCCATCAAGGACATACCATGCCATAAGGCACACATGAAACATTCCACCAAGGACATCATAGATACCATGCCATAAGGCACACATTAAACATTCCATCAAGAACATCCTAGATACCAGCCATAAGGCACACATAAACATTCCTCAAGGACATACCACGCCATAAGGCACACACTAAACATTCCATCAAGGACATACCATGCCATAAGGCACACATAGAACATCCACAGTCTCCATAGACCATTCTTCCACCAAGGACATCATAGATACCATGCCATAAGGCACACTTAAATTCCCCAAAAATCTAATCCTGCCATCCCAAAAGAACATCATAGATACCATGCCATAAGGCACACATTAAACATTCCATCAAGGACATCATAGATACCATGCCATAAGGCACACATTAAACATTCCATCAAGGACATCATAGATACCATGCCATAAGGACATGGATAGGATCAGCACCCACAGTCTCCAATTTCAGATCAGTTCTTCTCACTTTTGTGTGCTCCCATCTGATATTCTGACCTTAAAATAAGTTGTCCCATTTTCCTTGATGATCTTGGACTGTTCAATCTTCTCCCCAACATCCATGTCCCAGGATTCTTTGGCCTGCAAACCAACCAACCAATCAATCAGTCATTAAATCATGGCTAATCAGTCACTACATCAAGCATCAGTTAAGGACTCTAAATCTAATAATTAATTTGTTGGAACTGAAACCAATTAACAGAACAAAAATCAAACACCGAGCTACTAGTACTAAATTCCTAAATCAAACCAAAAATTTTTTTTTTTTCTGTACTGGGTAACACTAACAGGCATGAATATGATGTCCTCTTGCATAATTGCATAATATTAAAACAGTCACTCATGTGACCACAGTTACCTTTTCAAACCAGAGTACCTCAACTTCACTAAGGTTGCATTAGGAGAACTGTCCAGCTCTGGAAAGGAATGTTCAGCTCCAGCTAGTCATTACCTTGTCCAGGCTTTTGATAAACAGCTGACGCTGACACACAGTGGAACCCGTTGGCTGAGCCCACTCCAGTGGTGAACAAAGCAACCTTGCTCCGGTAGTGAATGACATTCAAAGGGCTTTAACTGCCTAAAGTTTGGCACAGAGTGAGAGTTCACACTGGCCTTCAAACTATACCATGGCTGGGACTAGAAGCGTGTTCCAACCCAAAAGGCGAGGGTCTGCGGGCTGTGGAAGGCCCCTGTAGGTCCCATGGGCAGCGCCCCCTGAAGCTGACAAATCTTTGATGCAGGGCAAGAATCACCCTCCGGATGCACATTGACTGAACTTTACGCTGCAGTGTTTTTGTGGTTTTTATCCACTGTACCCTGTTAGTATTATACTATTAACAAAGTCAAAATCTCACTCTTATTCTTGTTGCCTTCACATACACAGACATACTAAGACAATACATGGAAAAACATTCTCTTTTTTCCCTTTTATCTCAGTCTGAACAATCATGTTCTTCAAGTTCAAGACTTTTCATGATGATGAAACTGAATGCTACCCACACCAACTCATGGTTAATGAAAAACGACTGACATAGCAATACTTTTCACACCTTTTGACAAAAGGGTTCAGGTGCTTCAAACAAACTGCAGTCCAGTTTTGTGAATCCAGAAATTGGGTGGCAGCAGGAACAATCATGCTGATGCTATAACTTCCTTAAGGATAAATATATAATACTTTTTGCCCACTAAGTTCTGCATTCCCATTTTGTTTGGCAGAATAAATTTGACAAACTAATGAGAGAACAGCCATCAGGCCCATCTCTCACCTGCCTATTAGTATTAGTCAAGAATATTACTACCTGTCTTGTACGCAGGAAAATGGACGGGAATGTTCAGTTGAGGTTATGACTTCTGTTCGTACCTTTTCAGAGCTGATCATCTCCACTCCAAAGTCCAAGGTTGCACTGGAGGGAATGTTCAGCTGATACAGTGATAGTTATGACTTCTGTTCGTACCTTTTCAAAGCTGATCATCTCCACTTCGTAGTCCAGGGTTGCATTGGGGGGAATGTTCAGCTCGGGACAACCAGCGTCCCCATAGCCATACTTTGCCGAGATGGTCAGCTGGTCACACTCGCCTTTCTTCATTTTTTTGGTGGCAATCTCAATGCCTGCAATGATGCCCTCCTTGTCGGCTTCCCCTTGGGTGAAGGTCACCTCCCGGGACTCAAACTCCACCCCTTTATGGCGGCCAGTGTACCTGACTGAAGAACAAATGTACAATGCATTGGACAAACAAGTTTGAAGCAAACATAAATCGCGATCAAAATTACACATTATTTACCAATACAAATTACAATTAAAGATTATTTTTCAGGCAATGCTTGTGTGTGTGTGTGTGTGGGGGGGGGGGGGGGGGTGTGTATCAAAACATATAATCATGTACTGATGGATCACTGTCTTTTGTGTGAAATGTTGGCACCACGCAAGCAAGCAAATGTAGCAGCTCTGCAATATATTAAATCCTTACTATAAATTTGCATTACTTTTAAATGTGAAAATGTACCCAATGCAAGCCTACTTAATTCATTAGTAACATGATATACAGTGTACAAACAGATGAATGACCACACACACACACATGCAGTGACACTAACTCACACACAGTGATACTGAGACAGATGCACACACACACACACACACACCCCACACAGATGCATGCACACATGACAATACAGGTACATACACAAACTGACTCACACACACAGACACACAAATAGGTACACACACACACACACACACACACACACACATATATATATACACACACACACACATGTATACACACACACACACACACAAATAGGTAATACACACACACACACACACACACACACACACTCACTGGTTACAACGGCACCATCATTTGGTGTGGCAACTCGCTCCCCTTGTTTCAACATCCGCTTGATAATCCCACCATCCTGGTCCTTGGTCAAGTCCAAACCTGCCATCAGTGATTGTGGCGTGTCAGTGGACAAAAGACATTACCCTCATAATATAGCAGCACATAACTACAGGCAAAAAACAACAAGAACAGAAACAAGCTCAATGAACAGTTCAATCAGATTATGTTAAAGTACTTAAACTCAAACAGGAAAATATGACCTCTTTTTTTCTTCATATGTTATATCATATAATTTATAAAGGAAGTCATAACAGCCAAAAGAGATTTGACAACAAATTACTGCTAAAGTTACCAAACAAATAAAAGCACAGAACCAACTTTCTATCTGCAATTAGACCAAAAGCTGAGCTGTGAGTGTACTTTAACAGTGTAACTGTAAACTTGTGTGACTGATCCACCCACCTTTCCACTCAATCAGTTCCACTTCAAAGATGATAGTGGCATTGGGTGGGATCTTGGGCGGCATTCCCCGTTCTCCGTATGCATACTCAGGGCCACAGGTGATGCGAGCAAGCTCCCCTTTGCGCATGTTAGCAATTGCACAGTCCCAGGCCTTGATCACCTCCACTGTAAATAGAATGCCACACATCCTGATCTCTGCTTTGTGCATGTACACATGTGCAGATGGGAGGTTACACAACAGGAAGAGGTCAGCAGGTGGCAGTTAAAGATTTGGATCTTTGTGTGCATGTGTGTGTGTGTGTATCACTGTATGTGATGCCACTGGAAGAGGTCAGTAGGTGCAGTCAGAGATTTGGATCTTTGTTACGTTTGTATGTGCATGTGTGTGTGTGACTGTCAGTGTCAGTGTGTGTATTTTACTGTATAACAATATAAGAAGGGAGGTTATGAAACAGGAAGAGGTCAGTATGTAGTAGTCAGAGATTTGGATCTTCTTGGAGTTGGAGTTCCCCATTTTTCATGACTCTAGCCAGTCATAAGTCAAGCTATCTCAAACAAATTCAATAACTGTCTTAAAATTTAAAAGGGTATTTTTACCCTCTTCTAAAAATTATTTAAAAGGGTATTTTTACCCTCTTCTAAAAATTTGAGAGTATTTGTTTTTCATTGTTGTCAATGTGATTCATTGTCATCGTTTAATTCTGGAAGTTTGTGTGTCACTCACTCTGACTCACTGTCACTAGTGTCAGGGCTCCCTGTTTGTGCGTGACTGTGACAGTGTGAGTAACACTAACAGGACTTTGAGTACTATTAGTATTACCAAAACACCATGAATACTTGAATGAGAGCATCAAATTTGAAATCAGGGGAAATTGTGCACTGCACATCTAAACACACAGGCCATTTGAAACTGGGAGTGAAGCACTATTACAGTATTACTATTAGTGTTACTGTAACAGAAATGTTTATCTCAACTTTCTCCAGAGATTTCTGCACCACATTCACATGCACACTGTCAGTGTCACTGGCTTGCCAGTACAATTAACAATATACTGATGGTCACTACCTCCCCCCCCCCCCCCCCCCCTTTTTTTGTTTTTAATGTCTGAGCTGAATGCTGAAAGTTCACTGAACCCAGTATAATGGGTTTTTTAATCAGCTTAATTATTATTATAATAACTGCTGCCCAGAGAATGACACTTTTTAACAGCAGATTGCTCCTGTGCAAACTGGGCACTTCATTATTTCACTGTTCTCGTCATACTCGCAGCCATGCAGAAGTTAAAATCCTGTGAACTACAGCTCTGACTTCTTGCTGTATATATTGCTGAATGTAGGTCTTCTGGATTTGGGATTGTTGCTCATGTTAAGTTATCTATAATCTATATTGGCTGAATCTTCAGACTAATATTACTTATCAGAGTCCTTCTGTTTTCAGTCTGGTGTATAGATTTGCTATGCCTTAACTAATCACCTTTGCAACACGTACAATGTTTACATTCACTTACAGTTACACAACCACTTACAGTTACACTAGTCACAGCTAACAAATACTGATTGGATAAAATGAAAGACAATGCCAATTTATGGCAATTAGTTACTTAGTGCATGTTTTAACCTTTATGTTGTCCAATTCAAATCAGCATTCTTTTTAACTTTTTATGCTTCTGAATATTGATCTAATTCTAAGAGACATTTTTCATCATGGATTCATGACACTGCACACAACCTTGCTGTTTGTTCCAACTTCCACTGGAACTTCGACCAAGTGTTGCATTACAGTAGTTTACACTGCCATTGTCAATACTGGATCATTTGTCTCAGTGGAAATCAGCAGTCTCTGCCACCTGATAAAGTGATAGGCACATCTTGAACTTATTTAACTTTTTTTTAAGGGGTATTTTAACTTCCTACCAATACCATCATAACCATGGATTCTAAACTAGTTACTAGATAGATGCACAGGGTGAAATTGCTGAAACTAGTGAAACTAAAAGTCTAAAGCAGGAATTTGAGGTCCAACGCCATGTCCATGAGTATGAATATGCACAGATTGGGTCCCTTTGACTCTGAAAGCTCTGCTCCAGTCTTCTCTCATCACATCACTGTGTCAAACGATGCAAGTCTCAAAAAGTAATGAGTAATAAAATAATATCAATTAATAAAACTTAAATCTGAATACAGTTACAATATAATGTGGAAAGTACTACTATAGTATTAATATAACTTATATTTATAAAGTTATATTAATACTAGTATTGTACTTGTAGTAAATAGTAGTACTAGTACAGTAGTACTAGTAGTAACTATAACAGTACTCTCATTTTTCTGTTGGTAAGAAAAATACTGCCATTATTGGTCTGCTGTACCCAAAAACCTCCCCAAAATAATTTCTACTAGTTCTATTTCTAGCCTATTTTGTAACCATATCACATTATGATTATCCCTAAATTAGTATAAGTAAATAGTAAATTCCATTATCACATCAGACAATCAGTATGGCCATTTAATTACGTTATTGCATTTATCAACTAACTACTATATCATTGCAATATTAAAAAGTTGCTATTTCACCTTTTCCAATTGTGAACTGAAACGGTACTTTTCTTTCTCTGCTCGAGTCAAAGACGGTGCCATCTTCCAAAGTCCCCACGTAATGAACGAAAACACGGTCGCCGATTCGTGGTCCCTCGTCGCCTTCTCCGGGACGGATAGTTTCCAGCAAGATGCCTCCGTTCTTGTCAAAGGTCAAGTCTCTTACTACTCCGACTAGGTCAGCCATGCCGTACGCTATGATTTTTGTCAATTTTCACGGATGCAAAACCATCTGCTTCCTTCTTCTTTTTCTTTTTCTTTTCGCGCGTTTGTTTTGCTTGATTCCGGAAACCAACCTGTATAGTGAACGAAAGTGATCTGGAACTGTGTTGGAAGGTTTGCTGTTTGGGAATAAAAGACAACGCTTTATAGTTGCAAAACGTTGATTTTCTGAACAAAGATGCACGATCAGATAGATTGTATGTATATTTTTTATATAAAAAATGCAACGGCTGCCCACAGCTTCTGAGTTCCTAAGTTTATTCTTGAAAGCATAGCAAAGTCTATCGTTTCACACAATCGGTACCAACTAAAGAATAAGTTCGGTTTAAGGCACTGGTTTCAGGGCAGATTTAATCCTAAGCAGATTTTTTTCTCTCAAAAAGATGTTGCTGTGACCAATGTTTCTGTTTGTCCCTTGTCGTTGTTTGTTGTTGCAAATAAAGAAGTCGCTAGAACCATCTTAAATGTTCGGGTAGAAAGACTAATATTGCACTTCCGGTAGAAATTGCGGTGTGCGAATCGGTTCTACGCGAACGCTTGAACAGGTAAATTATTCTGCCCACTCCAAGTATTGTTCAGTAATTTTACATTCTGTGACAGCCCTTTATGAGGACATCTTTAGGTAATATCCGAGGAGACGGTCGGAAATTCCTGGGACATATTAAATGCCATTTTGGGCCACAAATATCAGAATCGCATAAACAGGGTCATATCCACTAAGTACTATTTAGCGAGTGTAGCCAACATTTGCAACAAAAGTGATTTTGATTACACTTACAGTCTGTAAAGTGTAAATGGGTGAGCTCTCAGTACACGATCCATGTTTTGCCGACATCAGCACTCCGGAAGCGTGCACGGTTACTCAGAAACTAGATCTAGATCAAATGTCTGAAACTGTGAAACTGAAAGATGCATACGCACACTGATTCATTATTCAGTGATTGACACAAAAATGAGTAATAATATGACAAAATTCACTTTCTGTTGCAACGTTTGGTTTTATTCGCTTCAGTTCATGTGACCGTGTTTGGATGATTCTGATGATATTTGTGACTAAAATGGCGTATCAAATGTCCCAGTAATTTCCAACTGTCTCCTACTCCTACTCCTAGGATATTAGTTGTTACCCATCTTTGTTATTTGTAGGTTTATGAAGTTTTAGTGAACTGAAACAGTGAAAGTATCAATGCACTAACTTCAGATCCGAAGAAGACAGTCATTTAAATTCAATTTTAAGTGTTCAGTTTTCATCTTCAATATTTCATCTTGATCTGGTACGGTTGTACTTGTACTAGCTGTAGACTTGATGCACACCATTACTGCATTAGTATTATTAGTATATTATGGTGTTGGTATTATTTTTACAAATTATTGTTTGTCTATTAGTATTACTATCTAATAGTAATACTATCACTAATACTAATATGATAACATTAACAGCATTGGTTTTAGACTTTTACTTAGTCTTTTAGTGGATTTCTGACAAAGCATCAGCAGCCAAAATTTAGTTGGTGATGACTGCTGTATATTTCCTCATTTTGTTGTTTTTCCAGTTGTTTTATCCTGCCCCTGGAGACATTTTTAATGTGTTTGTATGTACACCATTATGTGTATGTGTGTGATAGACTGTAGTCTAGAAGGGAGCCTAGGATTCCATATTTTATGTGTGCTTGCTCAAAGAATTTTGTGTTACAAATACAACTTACAGTGAATGATGACTGAAGTCTGTTAAAGCTACAAAAGTGTTTTTGTTTTGCGAGCTTGCCTGAAACTGAGACTTAGGTCTTAGAGTTAGAGCAGAGCGAAAATTGGCAGTACCATGAGAGTTTATAGGGGTATAGGGGAATTAAACAAGAAGAAGCATCTTCTGATCTTGGGCCCTGGGAGTTGGACTCAGGGAGTGAGAGCAAAAATGAAAATTTACTAAAAAGTTTTTTTGTTTGGTTGGTTTTTTAATACAGTGCTCAGTGTTTTACCCTGTAGGCCAGTTATTCAGTATATTTCTCATCCTGTTTGGTAAAGTTTAATATTTGAAAATGAAATTTGCAGAAGCATGACTCATTCACTGATTCAGTCACTGACTGTGAGTGTGAATGAGCACTGCAATAATTTCATTTTGTGATCCCTTTTCCATTCCATTGTATCTCATTATCATGGTATTAGGAACATGTCATCATAGATTCATAAGCAAAACTGGTGAGTGGCAAGAAGGATCTGAGATCTGTTTAAAAAAATAAAATAAGATTCATAAGCAAAACTGGCGAATGGCAAAAGGGGTCTGAGAATAGAGATCTCTTTAAAAAATATACAAGCCAGGCTTTTTTCTGTTCTGACTTGTCTAAGGAACCAACCAACATGGCTGTGTCCTGAGCTCAAGTTATACAAAGCAATTTTTTATATATTATATAATTTTGATTGAACAGTAAAATGAAGCATACACTGATAGTGATACAGCTACAAAAGTATAATTTGTAAAGTATAATTTGCAAATTAATTTGTGAGTTCTATGTTTTCAAGCAAAATTGCATCTTCAGTTTGTTTTCCTTTTTAATTTTGGTTTTAATTATTGTTGTTTTGTTGTTGTTGTTGGACACATTTTTTTTGTTTTGTTTTTTGTTTCGTTTCATTTTTTATACTTATAGTTTTTGTTTTTTTGTTTTGTTTTTTACTTCTCTATCTGAAGTGTAAAAAAGAAGAAGCTACTGATGATGATGTTTGGATTTTTTTAAATCTGTGCATTGATATTATGATAATAAAGTATGTCAGCTGTTTCCATTAATTCTTCTTTGATTCCAGAAAAACACACTCTTTCATCATGATCATCCCTGTGAGATGCTTCACGTGCGGCAAAGTGATTGGCAACAAGTGGGAGGGCTACCTCAGCTTGTTGCAAGTCGAGTACACGGAGGGGTCAGTGCTGCTAATGCCATTGAACGCTGTCAAAGTCAAACGGTTAACGTTATTCATTTATTGTCACATCACACAGCAGCAGTTCCAAAGACTTTTGTTGCTTTATTTTCAGTATTTGTCAGTGTCACCATGATGGACAAGGGTCATCTCAGGGCATTTTTTGTCGGCTGGATGTCAGTCGGACTCAGAGGGTGGGATACGTCTGTTGGTAGAGTGCTTGAGAAAAATGCCAGGTGCAGTGCTGACATGGGTGTGAGAAATGCCAGGTGCAGTGCTGACATGGGTGTGAGAAATGCCAGGTGCAGTGCTGACATGGGTGTGGTTCCCAGGTATGGCAATACTGGCATGGCATTTTTCTCCAAGAGTCAAATTAATTGTAGACTCACTTAGTCATACAGTTTACACTGTGGCCCCTATGTCTTACAATGTGGCCCCTGTGTGTTACAGTGTGGCCCCTGTGTCTTACAGTGTGGCCCCTGTGTCTTACAATGTGGCCACTGTGTCTTACAGTGTGGCCCCTGTGTCTTACAGTGTGGCCCCTGTGTCTTACAATGTGGCCCCTGTGTCTTACAGTGTGGCCCCTGTGTCTTACAATGTGGCCCCTGTGTCTTACAGTGTGGCCCCTGTGTCTTCATGTGGCCCCTGTGTCTTACAATGTGGCCCCTGTGTCTTACAGTGTGGCCCCTGTGTCTTACAGTGTGGCCCCTGTGTCTTACAGTGTGGCCCCTGTGTCTTGCAATGTGGCCCCTGTGTCTTATGGTGTGGCCCCTGTGTCTTAGTACTCTTACAATGTGGCCGCTGTGTCTTACAGTGTGGCCCATGTGTCTTACATAATGTGGCCCCAGTGTCTTACAGTGTGGCCCCTGTTTGCAGCCGCATACATTAACATCTGTATACACATTAAAAGTCTCAAACATAGGCAGCCATTTTACCATTGTTCAGACACTTGGAAATACTGTACATGCTGACCAGAATGGGTAGCACTGCTCTTAATGTGTTTGCTGTAGCCGTACCCAGATAAGGTGACCCAATTATTTGGCAAGGGAGTAAGTAAATAACTTGATGTTTTACACCCGGTCAACCAGTATGGTTATATCACACAGGGCGAGTTTGCAAGGGATTAACGAAGCATTTAAAACAAACAAATCAACACACTTGTACCATAATGTTTTTAATCTTTTGAGAAGAAATGCCACAGCCACAGGGGCCATATTTCAGCTGTTGGCTGTGCTTTGGGGCATGCTGGTATTCAACATGTCATGGTGCCACAGGTCGTCGGTCACAGACACTGCAGAAATCATTTCAAAAAGCAGGATTAGCCATTTCATTTTGTGCTTTTGGTTTTACCTACCACCTGTGGCATGGGTGTGTGTGTGTGGGGAGGGGGGGGGGTTCCATCCATGATCCATCAGATCATCATCAGAATTATACTTTTATAGGTATGCGCACGCGCACACACACACTCAATGACTCATGCGTGCACACACACACAGTGACACACACACACATGCACGCACGCACACAAATAGCAAAACAAAAACACTACGCTGCACATGCACACACACAAAACACTACACACACACACACACACACACACATACACACACACAAACACGTACACTAACAAAGGCTTGCATACATGTACACACATGACAACATGTTATGAATTCAGTCTTACTACGGCTTTACACCCCAAGCTGTTTTTGTTTTCAGAGATGCTCTGGATGCTCTGGGTCTGAAGCGCTACTGCTGTCGGAGAATGTTGCTGGCTCATGTCGACCTCATTGAGAAACTTCTTGAACTATGCACCACTGGAAAAGTGAAACCGACATGAGGCTTGTCTGCTCTATGGAATAACGCATTATGACCAGTCATCTCCCAAAGGACTGTTATTATTTTGGCGCTGATACATTGAACTCACTTCTAAAGGGACATTTTTTTTGCTGATACTTGTTCTAACAAGTGTTTTTCAACTTTAATGTGTTGAAAGACTGATTCAGTATTTTACTTATGATCATGCAACAGCAGGTGATGTGCAGTTTGATCCTTTGCATGATGATAAAGCTAGTACTAAATTATTTTGGCCTCAGCAAGCAAAAAAAAAATCTGAAACAGGAATGACTGCTCGCATTCTAAAACAAGATCCAAACACATAAAAGGTTAAAAAGAACGTTGTTTATTAGGACCAGACAACACCAGCAAGTTTTCAGGGTAATCCCTTTGTCAAGTTACAAAACAACATTTTAAACAACAGCTCAAAAACAATGAAAAATGAAGCGAAAAGATAAGCCACTTATCTGTGTTTGGTTGAGCTACATTGTTTTCCTGTTCGGTGCTTGGAAGAATGTTGGTATCTCGGCAAACCATATTTTAAATTCTTCCTCCATCCAAAAATTGGTTTCTCATTCATGTATAGAATTAGAGGTGTACATTTTATGTGTTTCTTTGACCTCAACAGAAGAAATTTTACCTTCTGCATTCGTACTCATTAGTATGGCTGTTTTTTTATCACGGTTGAAGCAGGGGGTCATGTTTGGTCAGTTTTGAGAAAGCTGCTTCTGCCATTTATATATGATTTGTGCTTAAAATCCAGATACTGAAATAGGCATGTGTATTTTTGGTCACTAGCAACATACTGGTGTGTTCAAGCGAAAACTGGTGCAGTGAATTTGACAGAATGTAGAGTGTTTGTGTATACATGTACAAGTGTGCTGTTTACATCAGAAACAGTGAAGGGAATAAAAGTTGTGTGACTGTTTAATGTGACATCTGCCTACAGTGTTAGTAGTAATTGACCATGAATGTGATCAGGACATGATCTGAAACTGAAGGAACTGTGCCAGTGAGTATGCCAGGCAACATGATCAGGCTCTCTGTCTCTCTCTGTCTGTCTGTCTCTGTCTGTTTCTCTCTTGTCTCTGTTTTTCTCCCTCTGTGTCTGTCTGTCTGTCTGTCTGTCTCTCTCTGGCTTTCTCATTTCCTGCATCCTCTCTCACACACACACGCACGCACGCATGCACGCATGCATGCACACAACATCATAAAGCAATGTTGTACAAACACAATTCAGGAATTATAAGCATTCTGTATTTTTGGTGCACTGGATAATATAACATTACCTTATGAAGAATTTAAAATATTAAGTCAAAATGATCAGATTTTCAAAAGCATAGACATATTTAAAACACAAAAAGCAATCAAATTTCAAAGAACATTGGGTAGAAATTAACTTTAAAATATTTATTCAACTTCAAGTTACTGATATTACTGTTACATTACTGCAAACTCTCAGACTTAGTAAGGAACCCCAAAAGACATTTGTTACAAATTCCTAGTGTGAAGGATCTTGAGTAAACTGAAAATTAACATAAATATGTGTCAAATTATCTACTCTCTTGATAAAATAAATGATGTACAGGTGAACAATGGCCAAGTAGCAGTCTACAGAATCAGATTATGTCTTAAATCGTCTACCACACACAGAACTGTAACAAAGTAAAAGTGTTAACTGATACATTTTTATGAGGATGCACACTTGTTTCTTTATGCATGATTGACTGTTGATGTTTTTGTTTTTTAATCAATGGTTTTGCTTGGTGGCAGTTACTTTTAAGGCACAGTGCTTTCCGTACACCATCATCAGGGAAGGTAGACAACTGAAAGTCCCAGCCTCTTTGTCATTCTCTCCATGTCATCGCAGCTCATGCACAAGGTCACGCCCAAGGGAGGCAAGTGAAAGGCGAACAGAGTGTCTGGGAAGGAGTACATTGCCCCTGTTATCCCAACTTTGACTTGTCCCAAGGTCTTCAGGTCTAGATCCAGCATTACCAAGGGGTTTAGCTCTTCTAATGTCCAGGACATTATGGTCTCCCCATCTTTCCACGAGAGAAGGTGGGAGATGTCTTCATCAGTCGTGAAGTTTAGGGTGCTGCGAGATCTGAATACAGTGCGAAGCTGTCGAAGATTTTGCTGTGTTGGATCATCATCTTCAGTGCAGAGGATAAAGTATGGACGACCCAGCCCATCTTGAAAAAGATAGGTTTTGCATCGCTCAGTGTTGTCTTCAAGACCTCCTGCCTGTTGCAGCGTCTTGAACATTTTCACTGGAATTTCACACTTCTTAAGCAGCTGCCGCAGTTTGGATATCTTTGCCTCCTGCACATTTCTCCCTTCAGTTTCAGTTCTTGACAGATCTTCTCGCAGAATAAACTGTGGCTCACGCTGACTGTCATTAGTGTTTTCGACATCTTGGCCAAACATCAGCATCCTCAAAGACGACTGGTGTAGCGGCATCACTAAAATCCAGCTAGGCAGGAAGTGCTGAAGGAGCTGGATGATCCGTCTGCCGCATCTTGAGATCCAGGCTCTTAGTGGAGCTGTCATCTGATGAAACAGATTTCCCCCAAGCTTGGTTGTTGAGGCAGCAAGAACTGCCTTGTGATCAGAAAGGGGCAGGTGCCCAACCCCAGAGGCGGTCAGTGTGACATGTGTTTCACCTTCAGGGTGCTGGGTGTGAGTCAAGGACGCTGTTGAAGTTGAAGGAGACCCAGAGGCAACAGCAGAGGCAGAGAAAGCCTCAAGAGACTCCAGAGTTCCTTTAACAGGGATTGTGATCATGTCATGGTTGATGCCTCGGACAAAGGTTTCAAAATCCTTTAAGCTGACCTTCAGGCAGAGAGTGCAGTTGAATGGGTGACAGAAGGTCAACATGGCTCTGTCCCTTTGGTACAGGTTGTCAGCGACAGCAACCAGGAATCGTGGCTGTTTGACCTCAGCCAGTGAGAACGGGTTTGCGTGGTCTTCACGGAGCCGCAGCAAAGACCACAGCTCTTCGCTGTCCAGAGGCGTGATCTTTTTCTTTGGCTTGAGCTGCTTCTTCAGGTTGCTGAAGTCAACTTTTTGGTTTTTGTGACAGATGAAGAGGAAGTAAGTGTCTCTCTTGTCCTTCAAGTAGATGCATTGGCAAGAGACTAATGGTCCACATGAAGCTTCATGTAGGCCTGTGGCTGGCACTGGTATTACTTCTACATTGATCCCAAGCTCTTGAAACAGACCTCTCTGCTGAGTGAGCAGCAGTTCTGTTTGTTCCATTGCTTCTTGTGGATTTTCTGTGTGCTCAAAAGAAGCTTTTATGCCTTCTCCCTTCAAATCGTCATCCATTGCCCTTTTTGCTGACATTTCAGGATCTTTGTTGTCACTGAGTGGTCTGTCCTGCACTTGTCTGAAACGACTATCCACTCTCATGGTACAGTAACGCCTGCCTGCACTGTAGCTGATTAGTGAAGGAAGCGTTTCCATGGTGACTCCACAGTAATGAAGGAATTTCTCCAGCTGTGACAGGGTCAAGCCAACCTGCAGCTCTGGCCTCAGCGGATGAAAGAACAGCTTCGTGACATCACGGTTGATTCTCTTCACCAGCGAAGCATCCACAAGGATCCGGACCGCCCGTCCGGAAGGGTGGATGAGAGCAAGGGGAGTCAACCCACCTGGCTGGACATGCATCAATGTCCACAGGGAGTCCCTGCTGGCAAAGTACAGGTTCCCCTGCACGTTGAGGTGGTACTTCACCACGCGGAGGTCAGCCGTGTCATTTTCATCGCACACGACAAGGTACGCCTGACCTTTCTTGTCCTTCAGCAGAAGGTTTTTGCAGTAGACCTCGTGGTCCGTGTCACTAGAACCAGCATCTCTCTGGCGCTCTTGCCTCAGCCGATGCCGCTCCAGGTGAGTGGAGATCCCGAGCTTCTGCAAGACACCCATGACGTTCTGAACCTCAGGGTCTCGTGCTGCCAGAGACCATTCCTTTTGACCAACCTCAGCGTGTTCATCATCTCTGAATGGAGGAAGGCCATGTTCGTCAACGTTTTTCGATTCCATCGTTTCAGTGTTGGACGCTTGGGACTTCCCCTCCCCGCAGTGTTGGGAGAGGGGAGGTGGGGGGACCCCACCGAAGCGGGGTTGTTCCATTGTGATGGAGAGGGTTGTGGGGGGGACCCGTACAGGGAAACGCTTGTCCTGGGACACATGCTGCTCCCAGGTTTGGCTCGGCGCTGTGAAGGGGTCAGCCCTTCACACGCCATGTTTGGGTCAATAAAGATCAAGGTCACTGCTGCATCTTTGGGGGGGCTTGACCCCAAAGAAAAGTGAATTAGAGTCAGAGGTGGACAAATTTCCTAGCTTTACGTCATGTTTGGGCAATGTTTGTGGCACCGTGACTCTAAAAGTCACACCACAATGCTGTGAAAACAAACAGGATTTACAAACACATTATATCATTGAGTTGAGTGGCACCATAACTAAAAGTCACACCACAATGCGGTGAAAACAAACAGGATTTACAAACTCATTATATCATTGAGTTGAGTGGCACCATGACTAAAAGTCGCACCACAATGCAGTGAAAACAAGATTTACAAACACATTATATCATTGAGTTGAGTGGCACCATGACTAAAAGTCACAACACAATGCGGTGAAAACAAACAGGATTTACAAACACATTATATCATTGAGTTGAGTGGCACCATGACTAAAAGTCACACCACAATGCAGTGAAAACAAACAAGATTTACAAACTCATTATATCATTGAGTTGAGTGGCACCATGACTAAAAGTCACACCACAATGCGGTGAAAACAAACAGGATTTACAAACACATTATATCATTGAGTTGAGTGGCACCATGACTAAAAGTCACAACACAATGCGGTGAAAACAAACAGGATTTACAAACACATTATATCATTGAGTTGAGTGGCACCATGACTAAAAGTCACACCACAATGCAGTGAAAACAAACAAGATTTACAAACACATTATATCATTGAGTTGAGTGGCACCATGACTAAAAGTCACACCACATTGCGGATCTAAACTGCAGATCTTGCAGTCCACACCTCGGGTCCAAAGCTGAACTGCAGACCGTTGTGGTTTGTTCCCGTGTTACTGTATCACTGGTTTTGTTGTTGTTGTTGCTTTGGTTGAGGAAGACAGCAGGAAGAATCCAGCGATGCCGTCACGTGATGTGTCGTCGTATTATGGAGAAGACAATCCTGAAATAAACCAGGTGATGTTTTAACTTCTTTTGGAATGGCCCAGTACAGTACATTATTTTGTACAGAAGCAAATTGATTGTTTTGCTCTTGTGCATTTAATGCCATTCTTACAGTGTGGTAAGTCAAGTGTATAGCATACCATATAGAAAAGTTGGTTACATCACAATGAACAAATAATTTAAATTGGATGAAGTGTTTCAGTTTCAAGTTACAGTTTTTCAATTATTAGGAGACAACTCTGCATTTATATTAATTGGTGCCTTGGAGTGGTTGCTTCCCTTGCCACATTGACCCCTTGAAAGACTTGCGATGTGTTGAGCAATACCATTGAGCAGCACTGTACCACTAGAAAAAGCAATCTACACTATTCTCTCTCTCTCTCTCTCTCTCTCTCTCTCTCTCTCTCTCTCTCTCTCTCTCTCTCTACCGCGGTGCTTAAAATAATATCTTCCACTGAAAGTCAATAGTGACCGACACCGAAAATGTCGAAGGCTGTCAGTAGGTCAGAATGCCGACTGTCGGCTAAATCGTTGCGAAAACTCTGATTAAGAAGAAAGACAGAACTTCAGAAAAGAAAGAAACCCGACAAAGAACGATAGAAGGAATGAAAAAAGGAAGAAGGAAAAAAAAAGAAGAGAATTGCTTCTTCTTACCTCCGTGTCAGTTTTACATTATCGTTGTCAGGTACAGACTGAAGCTGCATCAATCAGTTATTCTTGGCCATAATACTCGTGTACTGGTCAGTCGTTCCATGCATATCAGCGGTCCTGGCTAAGTCAGTTATAAAAGCCTGTGCCCTTCTCTATTTATAGTTGTTTGCGGGTTCACTCGGGTCAGTGTATTATTGCACAATGTCAACCACACAGCGGCCGCGATCAGTCGTAGCCTGTTACACCCAGCCCTCTACCACGCGGCCGAAAAAAAGGACAATAACATTCATGTTGATGGGCCGGTGGTACAGGCTCAACAACAGGCTTTTCAGTGGTCAGATGGTGAAAATATATAAAATAACCGTACTTTTTTTCGGGTGATCTTCAATCTCAAAGATCATGTTTGGGCGGTCCGGCTGACTGATTCACTAACCAAATCTAATGTCGTTTGAATGACAGTACACAGTCATTTATTCATATAATTATACTGAGACTCAACGAAAGCTGAATGTATTTATTGTTTTGTTTGGCCTGGCACTCTTTGTTGCTAGGGACGCGGAGGTTTTCTTTTTCTGTTTTAACCTGAAAGGGGGGGGGGGGGGCTGTAAATATTGCTTCTAAACCCTGGTCAATTTCATCAGACGCCGCCTGAGGCTGCTATTATTAGCATCTGACGAAAGTTCCCCATTTAGAAACCGGAAGACAGGCGCTCGGCGTTGACATGATATTAACTTACACTGGCCTGTTCCGGCTGAGTTATTGTACGCATACTTTGCTGTCAGCGAACTGAGTGAGTGTTTGAGAACAGAGTTAGGGAGTGAAGGATTAATACAAGCATTTGCTGAGACAAACCAGTTTGACGGAGTTTCCAGTCACAATGAAATGTTTCCTGCAATGCGATTTCAGCAGCCAACTTCGCTGCCCGCGCACTTTCTCCTCGTTGAGAGAGGCCACGGTTATGGCCGAACTTGGTGACACTCGAAGATGTGCTTCACCTTGTCTGCTTTGCTGCGGCATAATTCTTATAATAGCCCATAATTATGCTATAAATTTTCCACGTAATGATAGAATATCAACAGCCATGTTTGCTTCTGTTTCAGCGTTGTACAGAGAGAGAGAGAGAGAGAGAGAGAGAGAGAGAGAGAGAGAGAGAGGAGAGAGAGAGAGAAAGAAGAAAGAAAAACACGTTATCCATTTCAGACTGACTACAGTCTGGCATTCTTGGTGGGAATCAAAACTATCTGGACCAATATAAAAATATTAAAAAATCGCAGTTAGCGATATGATTGTTTGATGGAGCTGTCACAATTATTTGTCAGTAAACAAACTACCGGGCAGAAGTCGCTCACATAGTTATTAGCCAAGGAGCCCGTGAACCACGATTTTTCCGCTTTGACTGATTTTCAATAGACGTGAACTTTCTTTCGTCCACACAAACAGACAGTTTAGTTTGTACAGCTCGTGCGCGTCGTCGGGAGAGGGGCTTGTGTCGAAGAAAGGCAACTGTTCTTCTCAGCTGGGGACCTTGATTACCATTTTTTTTCTTTTCTTTTACACTTGCCGTCTCACGAACGTGTGCGTGCGTGTCAGTGTGTGTGTGTGTGTGCGCGCGCGAGTGTGTGCGTGTGTGTGTGTGTGTGTGTGTGTGTGTGTTGTGTGTGTGTGTGCGTGCGTGTGTGTGTGTGTGTGTGTGTGTGTGCGTGCGTGTGTGTGTGCGTGCGTGCGTGCGTGAGTCCCTGTGCGTCCGTGTGCGTGCGTGCGTGCTTTGTGTGTGTTGTGTGTGTGTGTGTGTGTGTGTGTGTGTGTGTGTGCATGTGTATGTGTCTGCGTGCGTGCGTGCGTGTGTGTGTCAGTGTGTGTGTGTGTGTCAGTGTGTGTGTGTGTATGTCAGTGTGTGTGTGTGTGTGTGTGTGTGTGTGTGTGTGTGTCAGTGTGTGTGTGTCAGTGTGTGTGTGTGTGTCAGTGTGTGTGTGTGTATGTCAGTGTGTGTGTGTGTGTGTGTGTGTGTGTGTGTGTGTGTGTGTGTGTTAGCATGGGAAGGGGGGTGTCTGAGGCGTCTCTCCTTTCAGACAGCTGTGACTGGGGCCTTGTCAGTGCAGACCTATCAATATAGCATCTGTGTGTACACTGCTAATCACACACCGGGATGGAGGCTGTGACTGGGGCCTTGTCAGTGCAGACCTATCAATATAGCATCCGTGTGTACACTGCTAATCACACACCGGGATGGAGGCTGAGTCTGCAGTGCCTGGTTGGACGGGCTGTCGACACTTCTAGAATCAAACTGGTCTGGAAATCACTAGTTTTATTCCAAGTCCACGCATACGGGTACTACGTGCTGACAAACAGTCGAATGCGTAAACATAATAATTAGTTTTCTAAAAAGTTCATCCCAGACTAATGATCGGTCCAATGTCTTTCAGCGATACTCTGTTATGTTTGAAGAGTGCCTGAGTGCTGTAGTATTTCTGGACACATATTGTGCAATGCGAATTGGGGGTGGGGGTGGGGGGGGTGGGGGGTGGGGGTGGGGTGGGGGGGCAGGCAGTCCCCTCACCCCCACCCCACCCCTGTCCCCTTCTGTCTGTCTGTCTGTCTGTCTGTCTGTCTGTCTGTCTGTCTGTCTGTCTTCTGTCTGTCTCTCTCTCTCTCTCTCTCTCTCTCTCTCTCTCTCTCTCTCTCTCTCTCTCTCTCTCTCTCTCTCTTCTTTTCTCTCTCTCTCTCTCTCTCTCTCTCTGAATCTACTGTGCTCTTCCTGTGTTAAGCTTTCATTTGTTCCCAATTAGAGTTGCTTTTACGTGCTCCACAACTGTATAGAGGTAGACTACTCTGATTTCCATTACAAGATTGACAGTTGATGCTTTATCTTCTTTAACCGAAATGAGAGTTGTAAAACTACGAAAAATGCCAACCAGTGCTGAAATGGAGAACACAGGCACTAAAACAAAGTAAAAACTACGAGTGGAAGACATGAACAAAAAATTACGAACAGGAACAAAACCAAAAATGATACACATCTGAAATGTATGCTAATGCAGTTTTGTGATAAGATGTTTGTACAGCGCAGTGAGTTTAACTCTGGTTAAAGAATAGCGCTTTATAAGAATTATTTATTATTATTATTATAATGGCAAGTACAGGCCTATATTGACGGTTGAAAGAAACCTACACACCCCCCCCACACACACACACACACACACACACACACTCGCACGCACGCACGCACGCACGCACACACACACACACACACACACACACACACACACACACACGCACGTACTGACGCACACACACACACACCACGCACGCACGCACGCACGCACATTGGCTTCTTTGTGTTCAATCGTTTGGTGGATTTTACTTCTGATCAAACCAAAATACATATATATATATCCCCGCATCTCCCGTGTGTGTGTGTGTGTGTGTGTGTGTGTGTGTGTGTGTGTGTGTGTGTGTGTGTGTGTGTGTGTGCGTGCGTGCGTGCGTGTCAGTGCGTGCGTGTGTCACTGAGTGCGTACATGCGTGTTTGTATAATTACATCAGTTAAAACAATTGCATCCCTCTAGCATATAATCAATCGAGAAGCAAATTATTAACGACATTTTGTCCTACGTCTCGTTCGAACATCTTGGCCGGTAAACAAAATCTGAGCTACCTCCAGATCAAAGAGAGTCAGAGGCGTAGAGCAAGGGCCGGAACTCGTTCTCCAAAGCCAGAGTTAATCACCATGGAGCGTGGTCACCAAATGGATGGGTGACCGTTACGTGCTAGGCTTCGCGCCCGCCCTGACATTTCTCCGGAGTCAAATTCTGTGCAGACTCTTATAAAAGTTCTTCGGACGAGACTATAAACCGAGGACCCCGTGTGCATACGTATGCAAAGACTGAGATCACGTACGCACGTTAAAGATCCTGTAGTCCATGGCAGAGTGCGGTGGACTATGAAAACAACAAAATGCATGCACTAAAAGTGCGGCATAATCTCCGATCAGTTTCTGCTCAGTGGATGGTGGCTGCCTAATGCAAAGAAGAAGAAGAGAAAACAAACAGCGGAGCCCAGCGTTAACTTGCCCTGCTGTCGTGGTTTCCTGATGCAGTTCAGGGCCGCTCACTGTGAAGTTGGTGACAGCTGATTATCTCCCGTTGAAACGTTTCTTGCTCACTGATTGCAATCAGTAGGAAAGAGTTCGGTCACGCGGAGGATTGTGCCATTATGTACGTACTCGTTCGACTGAATGCGCCCCAATACCGACTGTTAATTTCCTAGACCAGAACTCTTCCCGGGAAGTGTGATGCTTGGACAATTACAACCCGGAGAGCTTTTACTGTGTTTCGCCGGCTCTGACCTCTGTAACGAACACACACTCAACGTGACGGTGGTTCTTGCAATGGCGTCAACGGAGAGCCGTTACGGCCAACGTCACAGCTCGCACTTTATTGTGCTGTCTCATCAAGAGAACTTTCGTCCCGGAATATTTTTCGCTTGGTTCGGTTCTTCGCGTACGTGTTGTCTGCACCGCACCACAAACTGAATGACCACAGTACAGAGCAGAAAGGAAAGCGTTCATTTGCCGTGAAGCGAATCAACTCGGTCCGTGGTTCTACCCCCCCCCCCCCCCCCCCCCCCCGTCCTCCACAGACACACGCACACACACACACACACCACACACACACACACGCACGCACGCGGCACGCACCACACACACACACACATACACACACACACCACACACACACACACACACACACACACAACTTGTTGATGTCAAACTGCGGTTTAAAGTCGTGTGAAGCTTAGCCTAAAGACCGATGTGGCTTTCTCCTCATAAGGATGTACGTGTACTCATATGAACTGAAAAAAATAAAGAAAAAGATAAACTAATTAATGTGTAATGTGTAATTCCATAGCAAGGTTGTGTGCGTTCAACATTTATGCTAGGATTGGTTGAATGTTGCTTTACGTCCACAGAAACCGTAGGCTTGTTAGGGACGGGAGCCCAGGACGGCCACCTGGAGGCAAATTGATCAGATTGAATTGAATGGTTTGTTTGGTTTGCTTGTTTGTTTGTTTATGTTTGTTTCAAGTTGTTTTTGTTTTGTTGTTTTGTTTTTGTTGTTGGCTGTGTGTGTTTGTGTGAGTGTGTGTGTGTGTGTGTGGGGGGGGGTTGTGTGTGTGTGTGTGTGTGTGTGTGTGTGTGTGTGTGTGTGTGTGTGTGTGTGTGTGAGAGAGAGAGAGAGAGAGAGAGAGAGAGAGAGAGAGAGAGGTTCTTTTCAGTTGTGTGTGTGTGTTGTTTGTTTGTTTGTTTGTTTGTCTGTTTTTGGGGGGGAAAGGTGGGGGGGAGGGGGCTGGGGGTTTCAAGTACTTCTCCCTCGATTTTTATCTTCTTTCTCATTCGGCATTTTCTCCCTGGTGTAACCTGCCAAGTTAACTGGGCGTTAAAAGCAGTTATGTGCTATTTCCATCTCCTTAACCCCTCCTCTCCCCCCCCCCCCCCCCCCCCCCAGCACCCTCTGCTTGACCTCGCCTTCGCAGTTTTGTATCATTTTAATTGTCTCCCAAGATTCCCTGCAAAACAGGAAGCTGGCTAATTATTTTTGTTACGGTTTATTAAGCCCTGGTGGGAACTGGGATCGTCTTACGGTGTCAGATGGGGAGGGGGGGGGGGCTCTGACAGTGTTATTGATAGGTGGATTTGTGACGGTTCAAGACGACGGTTGAGCGTCAGTCCTGTCAACAAACCGGCCAAGGAAAAAGTGTGTGTGTGTGTATGTGTGTGCGTGCGTGCG
>JABMCL010001642.1:340000-342500 GCA_018857735.1 Alviniconcha marisindica | reverse complement strand
TGCGAATGAGATTGCTGATACTACACCTGGCAAGGTCCCAGTGGAGAATCCCTGCCTTGACTGAGAGTGAACAGCCAATGCGAATGGTTTCTAATACTTTGGTTAGGACGATGTTGCTTAGTGGGGTGAGAGAGACGTGACGAGAAGAGCAAACCCTTTCTCGTGGATCCTTGTACCCGACAGTGAATTTAACGGGTAAGTCAGTTTTGATTTCTTGAATGTTTGGTTGGTTGGTTGTAAAAAAAAAATTTGTTGTTGTTTTTTGGTGCTAGTGGTGGTGGGGTTTTTCCGTTAGGAGTAGTCGTACGAATCATTGATTTTGATCTTCTACTATTACGCTTTCCCTGTTTGTTGTTGTTGTTGGTGGTGTTGTTGTTGTTGTTTTGCCACCGCCCATCAGGCCTCTGCGAAAGGTGGACATGGGATCTTTAACGTGCGCAACGATCTCAGTGCGTGCCGTACTTACGAAGGCCTTACAGGCAGGCTCTGAAGAATCGAAAAATGGCTCTTCACCTGTCTCTAATTCACGGTAGCTCTTTTGACTGGATCATTGTCACACAGCACTGAACCATTGAGCTACGGCCCCTGTTTTGGTCTTCCTTTCATGTTTGTTTCTTTGAGCTTGCTAAATTTATTAGTTGTCTTTTTGAGTTAAGAATTTATTTATTTTTTAATTCGCCTTAGCCTTATATATTTATAACAACTCTGATTTGTGTTTGAGCGTTTATTTTGGTCTTATATATAAAATGTGGTAGTTTTTATTAGTAGCGCTCGTGTACTTGTTCATAAGGAATGTCGTGTGCGAATGTAACTTCGGTTTCTAGCCCCCAGGGGCAAAAAGCTCAATAAAACCTTGAAACCTTGATTGACTTAATCCCAGTCTCGTCTTCGTCGTCTGTTCTGTAAAAACGATGAAAAACTGCCTCGTATTAATTAGCTGTGTGTTTGAATGGTATAGCTGTTACTTTAATTGTGCTTGGCCTGGATTGTGTAAACCGTCACACTGACGTAACCTGTAGTGAATTGTGGTGTTAAGCCATGCTGATCTGTAAAGTGATTGTAGGTTTCTTTGATCTAGGGCCACCTTATCAGGTTCTTACGTATCTCTTTGTGTGTGTGTGTGTCTGCGTGCGTGCGTGCGTACGTGCGTGCGTGCGTGCGTGTGTGTGTGTGTGTGTGTGTGTGTGTGTGTGTGTGTGTGTGTGTGTGTGTGTGCGTGCGTGTGTGTGTGTGTGTGCGTGCGTGTGTGCGTGTGTGGGGTGTGTCGTGTGTGTGTGTTTTAAAGTGTGTGTAGGTGTGTTGTGTGTTGGTGTGTTGTGTGTCTGTGTTTCGTGTTGTGTGTGTGTGTGTTGGTGTGTGTCGTGTGTGCGTGGTGCGTGCGTGTGTGTGTGTGTGTGTGTGTGTGTGTGTGTGGTGTGGTGTGTGTGTGTGTGTGTGTGTGTGTGTGTGTGTGTGGTGTGTGTGTGTGTGTGTGTGTGTGGTGTGTGTGTGTGTGTGCGAGTGTGTGTGTGTGTGTGTGTGTGTGTGTGTTTAGCTTTTTTCTCTGTCTTCCTTCCTTCTTTCTTTCTCTTTGTCTTTTTCTTTGTTTCTTACCCTTTGTCCTCTAATTTTCTTTCTTTCTTTCTTTCTTTCTATTTTCTGTTTCCTTTCTTCTTATTTGTTTCTTTCTTCTTTCTCTCCTTTTCTTCTGTGTCTTTCTCTCCGCCTTCGTTTTTTTCTCCTGTGTTTTAAAATTGTCGGTCTTTTTCTTTCTTTTTCTTTCCTCTGAGCTCTCTCTCTCTCTCTCTCCTCTCTCCCCCCCCCCTCTCTCTCTCTCTCTCTCCTGTTCTTTTCTCGGATCCCTTTCTTTCTCATTATCTCTTCTCTTTCTTTTTCTCCTCCCTTTCCTCTCCTTTCTTTCTTTCTTATTTCTTTTTCTTCTCTTTTTCACCCTTTTTTTCCGTCTTTGTTTGTTTCTTTTTTTCTTTTTCTTTTTTTCTCCTTTCCTCATGCCCATCCGTTCTACTGTTGGATGGAGTCTGGTCCGCCCTGCCCCTCCTCTGTTGTCTGTTGGCTGGTCCGCCCTGCCCTTCCTCTGTTCTCTGTTGGCTGGTCCGCCCTGCCCCTCCTCTGTTGTCTGTTGGCTGGTCCGCCCTGCCCCTCCTCTGTTCTCTGTTGGCTGGTCCGCCCTGCCCCTCTTCTGTTGTCTGTTGGCTGGTCCGCCCTGCCCCTCCTCTGTTCTCTGTTGGCTGGTCCGCCCTGCCCCTCATCTGTTGTTTGTTGGCTGGTCCGCCCTGCCCCTCATCTGTTGTTTGTTGGCTGGTCCGCCCTGCCCCTCATCTGTTGTTTGTTGGCTGGTCCGCCCTGCCCCTCATCTGTTGTTTGTTGGCTGGTCCGCCCTGCCCCTCCTCTGTTCTCTGTTGGGTGGTCCGCCCTGCCCCTCCCCTAGCCTTGAGTGTCTGTCACTTTCTTCAGCTGTCAAAGTGTCTGTCACTTTCTTCAACTGTCAAATCAAGTTTAC
>JABMCL010001642.1:322500-327500 GCA_018857735.1 Alviniconcha marisindica | reverse complement strand
CTGCTCAGGGTTGTTGGGAACCCCGCAGTTCCCAATCTGCTCGGGGCTGTTGTCTTTGGGGAACCCCAGATACCCAGTCTGCTAGGGGTTGTTGTATTGGGGAACCCCGCAGTTCCAAATCTGTTCGGCGCTGTTGTCTTGGGGAACCCACATACCCAGTCTGCTAGGGGTTGTTGTATTGGGGAACCCCACATACCCAGTCTGCTAGGGGTTGTTGTATTGGGGAACCCACATACCCAGTCTGCTAGGGGCTGTTGTATTGGGGAACCCCACATACCCAGTCTGCTCGGCGCTGTTGTCTTGGGGAACCCCACATACCCAGTCTGCTAGGGGCTGATGTCCTTTTAAACCCTGCATGCAGTACTCAATCGACGTTTGAAAGTCGCGAAAACACGACCGTGAGAGCTGCCATTTTCATTCCCAGTAGTCTGTATCAGTGACGTCATGAACGAGGCCGGCATGTGTGTCGAACGTGCTCTAAGGTGCCAAAGAGCGGACTGACATTTCTGCTCTTCAGTGCCAAAGAGCGGACCAACATTTCTGCTCCTTGAGGAGCTCGAATCCAAAACAAAAACAAAAGCACTTCTTTTGTGTAAGTATTGAATTTGATAGAACAAGCAAGTAAAGCATGCAGCTTTACACATTTGCACATTTTCCACATTTTCAGCCTCAGCTTACGTCTTCGGTTCGGTTCTCCTTTAAGTTTGTTGCACTGCGGTGCAGTTCGTGCAGATATGGTACTTACAGTCACTCACGGCCCAGATGGTTAGTTAGTTAGTTAGTTAGGTTTAGTTGGTTAGTTGGTTGGTTAGTTAGTTGCAGTTAGTTAGTTAGTTAGATAGTTAGTTAGTTAGTTAGTTAGTTAGCGTGTGTGTGTGTGTGTGTGTGTGTGTGTGTGTGTGTGTGTGTGTGTGTGTGTGCGCGCGCGCGCGAGCGCGCTTTTGAATGTGATGAATGCGCGCATCTGTAGAGCTTTATAATCGCTCAGCCGGCTCTTATGAGATGGTGTGCCATAAATAACCACTTTTTCTTCTTCTTCTTCTTCTTCTTCTTTTCTTTCTCTCCATCGAATAGATGATCTCTCCCATGATTAACCCGCTCCCTAACCTGTATCCGCAGAAGCGAGGCGGCTGGCCACTGTAGACTTTGTTGGCTGTTGCCCACCGTTTCCCTGGCCCTTCGATCCCAGTGGAGCATAGGCCCGCCTTCTGTTAGTCTTCTGACTTTCTTCTTACACTGGACTAACGCCGAGTTGTCTCCCACGAAGTACAGGCGGGGACCCAGATCCCAGGAGGTGGGGGAAGAGGGAGAACTATGCCTGACGCTACACTGTCGCCACCAGAATGACTCCTGAAGAGGGAGAACTATGCCTGACGCTACACTGTCGCCACTCGAATGACTCCCGAAGAGGGAGAACTATGCCTGACGCTACACTGTCGCCACCAGAATGACTCCTGAAGAGGGAGAAACCCAATTGCCTGGACCCCACTACACTGTCGCCACCAGAATGACTCCTGAAGAGGGAGAACTATGCCGACGCTACACTGTCGCCACCAGAATGACTCCCGAAGAGGGAGACCTATCCTGACTACACTGTCGCCCCAGAATGACTCCCGAAGAGGGAACTATGCCTGACGCTACACTGTCGCCACCAGAATGACTCCTGAAGAGGAAGACCTATGCCTGACGCTACACTGTCGCCACCAGAATGACTCCCGAAGAGGGAGAACTATGCCTGACGCTACACTGTCGCCACCAGAATGACCCCTGAAGAGGGAAGCCTGACGCTACACTGTCGCCACGAGAATGACTCCTGAGAGGGAGAACTATGCCTGACGCTACACTGTCGCCACGAGAATGACTCCTGAAGAGGGAGAACTATGCCTGACGCTACACTGTCGCCACCAGAATGACTCCCGAAGAGGGAGAACTATGCCTGACGCTACACTGTCGCCACCAGAATGACTCCTGAAGAGGGAGAACTATGCCTGACGCTACACTGTCGCCACCAGAATGACTCCTGAAGAGGGAGAACTATGCCTGACGCTACACTGTCGCCACCAGAAGACTCCTGAAGAGGGAGAACTATGCCTGACGCTACACTGTCGCCACCAGAATGACTCCGAAGAGGGAGAACTATGCCTGACGCTACACTGTCGCCACCAGAATGACTCCTGAAAGGAGAACTATGCCTGACGCTACACTGTCGCCACCAGAATGACTCCTGAAGAGGGAGAACTATGCCTGACGCTACACTGTCGCCACCAGAATGACTCCTGAAGAGGGAGAACTATGCCTGACGCTACACTGTCGCCACCAGAATGACTCCTGAAGAGGGAGAACTATGCCTGACGCTACACTGTCGCCACCAGAATGACTCCTGAAGAGGAAGACCTATGCCTGACGCTACACTGTCGCCACCAGAATGACTCCTGAAGAGGGAGAACTATGCCTGACGCTACACTGTCGCCACCAGAATGACTCCTGAAGAGGGAGAACTATGCCTAACGCTACACTGTCGCCACCAGAATGACTCCTGCATTCACTGAGATGGGCAGCGATATGAGAGCCATTTTCATGTTTCACTGTGAGGGAGCAGAGTTTACTATTATCATGCAAAGTTCAAACAGCAAGTAAGTATAAATTGGTATTTTATGCCCAGTCAGTCAGTCAGTTTCCAAGCACTTGATGAATAATGCAATAAAGAATAAACATCAGCAATACGGCACCCACGTGTTGAGTAGCCGTCAGTTGTTTTGGTCGGAGCCGGAGTGAAGAAGAAGGATCAACAAAGCATCTGTCGTCGTTTCACAGTGCTCAGCGGCACAGTATAATAATAATAATAATAATAATAATAATAATAATAATGAATACTTAGAGCGCCTAACCCACACAGGCCCTAAGCGCTCACGCTATGTTCTTTACAAATACATATTGTCAGAATTCAATGCATACAACATGAATGCACACACACACGCACACACACACACACACACACACACACACACACACACACACACGCACACACACACACACACACAGACCTGCAGTAATAACTCGCTGTATACTTCTACGTACGCAACCTGAGACGTTTGCATACAGTATATTTGTTTATAGCGCTCCACACGATTGGCGACTGGGTCCCCGCGTTTCTTTGCTTGCTCTGCGTGCAGTTCGTAAACCACCCAACCACCTGTGGAACATATGCTCAGTCGCGACGGCGGGCAGTCTGGAACCTGGCAGCAAAACCCAGCCTGACTGACTTACGTCGCAAAGAAGGACCGAGTCAGGCTCCGTCTGCCTTCATGCGGTGACGCTAGCGTTGACCCGCTCCTGTTCAAACCCGGATCACGCTAGCACTGACTCAGTCGCTTATGTTCAAAGCCGGATCACGCTAGCATTGACTCGCTCCTGTTCAAAGCGGATGTACGACTGGTTCGTGCCGGGTTCTGTGCGTGCACTCACTCACCTTTCAGCGGTCGCAGTTCTAGCAGTACAGGCGGAGGAGTTTAATCACGAGGCGTTCCATTTTTGTGGCGGCTTGCGGTTGTTTTTGCTTTGATTTTTCCCTGCAGCTTTTTCGTAGCTCTGACGACAGACACCGAAAGAACAAAGCTCGAGTTGTGAAGCAGCTTTGGTGGTTTGCTGTGGATCGGTTTTACTAAGGACTTTTACTCGCTCATTCAGTCGTTCTGTCGATACACTCCCCCCTGGTGTGTTATTATTATTTTATTTTTAAATGGGGGGGGGGGGGGGGGGGGTAAAAAAAAATTTTTTTTTATTTTTTATTGACGGAAGCAGCTGTTGCCCACGTTTGGAGCGGTTCTGAAACCTGGCTCGGCCGAGATCGTGTGATATCAGCGCTGAAGGTGGCCGGTTGAAATCGTTAACGTTTGATTCAGTCAGCTGTCACTGTCAGCCCTTGTCCCCACCTCCACAGCCAGCCCCGCGGACACTGCCGGTTGGTCAGTCACGAGCAACTGGCCAATGGTTACTCCTACGGATATATACGCTCTGGCCACTCTCGTGGATGTACCTTATATGTACACTGAACTGCCGTCTGTGGACTGCCCCACTCTCCGCCTCTCACTTTGTGGCTGAGCTGAATCCTGACGTGGACCTAGGCATCTTTCGGGGTAAGTCGATCAACGGTTGCTTTTAAAACTCCTGTAACTACTGTATAATTATTATGTTACGGCGGAAGAAGTGCAGGATAGAAAAGATATTCAAAGAGAGTCCGTTCATTTGAGATCTGCCAGCCGATGGTGTGTGTTTTTAGTTGTTGTTTTTCGGGTGGGGGGCGTGGGGGACGTCTCTCTCTCTCTCTCTCTCTCTCTCTCTCTCTCTCTCTCTCTCTCTCTCTCTCTCTCTCTCTCTCTCTCTCTCTCTCTCTCTCTCTCTCTCTCTCTCAAGAACGATCTTGTGTCACTTTTTACATTGATTCGTTGTGGCCGAAAAACTGGGGCAAAACCATTCGCGAAAACGTTTGTACGGTTGAATAGTGAAAAATAAGGGTCTTTGTTCGATTGAATGTTTGTGTAATGTAATGAATGGTTTCCGTGGATTGACACCGCGCTTTGTGAGGATTTCCCGTCAGTCAAGTGGGTGTGAGTTGCTTGTTAACGAAATGTCGTGGGTTTTCTCTGCCTCGGTCTGTCGAGTGCGTGGTGTGTGTGGTGGGTGGGGGGGGGGGGGGTCCGCGCGCGTGTGTGTGTGTGTGTGTGTGTGTGCGTGCGTGCGTGTGTGCCCGTGAGTGTGTGTATGTGTATGTGTGTGTGGGAGGGGAGGGGGGTTGTGGGTCTGTGTGGTCCGTGTGCGTGCGTGCGTGCGTGCGTGGTGCGTGTGTGTGTGTGTGTGTGTGTGTGTGTGTGTGTGTGTGTGTGTGTGTGTGTGTGTGCGTGCGTGGTGTGTGTGTGTGTGTGTGTGCGTGTGCGTGCGTGCGTGCGTGCGTGCTGTGTGTGCGTGTGTGTGTGTGGGGGGGGTCTGTGTGGGTCCATGTG
>JABMCL010001642.1:307500-312500 GCA_018857735.1 Alviniconcha marisindica | reverse complement strand
CAGGCTCAAGTCGGACAGGTCCGACTGCGTGAGGTTCGAACGGTCCTCCCCAGCCTTAGGGCCCAAAGGGCTCGTGTGTCAACGTCTTTAGCCGTCAGCAGCACTCAACAATCGTACAGTGACTGACATACACAGCGGATTTTCCCCCACGTTAACCTAACCACACACATTCACCGCTTTGTCCGGAACATTCTCATTCCCAACACTCGGGGAAGCCGCTGAACGAAGGCAAGAACGTCAGGCCAGTCATTGCATCTCGTACTAATCTCTATCAGGCCAGTCATTGCATCTCGTACTAATCTCTATCAGGCCAGTCATTGCATCTCGTACTAATCTCTACCTTGCCACTTCCTTCACCTTTTTTCTTCAAATTTCTCTTCAACTCACTTAAAGTTCATTAGGTGTGGCTAACGCAGTTTCCTACGCAGGCCCGCGGAATAAAATAGGTTACCCTTGTTATTCGTCACAAGCAATCGATGCTGGTACATTCCCATGGAAAAACAAGTTCCAAAATATGTCTGTTTATAACTGTGGGAAAATGTTCATAAGAATTGTATCAAATTGCTTATGCTATTCGGTCAGTTAATAATAATAATGAATACTTAGAGCGCCTAACCCGCACAGGCCCCAAGCGTTTACACGTTCTTTACAAATGCATATTGTCAAAATTCAACGCATACAACATGAACGCACACACACACAGACGCACGCACACACAGAGACTCGCACGCACACACACACACACACACACACACACACACACACACACACACACACACACACACACACACACACACACACACACACACACACACATACACACACACACACAATTATGTATGATTATGTATGCGATTTTGTTACTTGCGACGTTAGTCGGATTTCCCGTCTAGTGTTTGTGTCTGCACTGAGCTTGCTGGCACTGGGAAACAGGTTTGAATGAGTAGGCTGCCGACAGTCTGGTTACCTTGGGGTGGTCCTATAAAGTTGTCAGCAGGTTCAAATCCAGTCACCAACTTCGTTCACTGTCTTTGTATTGGGGACAATTTAACCCAAACATATTTTTTAAATTAATATATATATATATAAAACTGATAAAAACATAACTTGTATCGTGAACGATGCTTGTTCTTCTTTAAGAGCATACATAAAACTGATAAAAATCTAAGAAAAACAATATATATATATAGAGTGTGTGTGTGTGTGTGTGTGTGTGTGTGTGTGTGTGTGTGTGTGTGTGTGTGTGTGTGTGTGTGTGTGTGTGTGTGTGTGTGAGTGTGTGTGTGAGTGCACGTGCGCATGCAGGCCAACACGACTGTAATACAAATGTGTATTAATAATCATTGTTACTCCTATTAGACTGGGCAGATGGCCTGAAATGATTAAAGAATTGTCACTGTCAATTCTCTCTCTCTCTCTCTCTCTCTCTCTCTCTCTCTCTCTCTCTCTCTCTCTCTCTCTCTCTCTCTCTCTCTCTCTCTCTCTCTCTCTCTCTCATACACACACGCACACACACATTGCCATTGCCATGGCAGTGATTGGTCATTTGAGACGTAGTTTCTGCACCCAATCAGTTCCACCCACGCTCCTCCTAACTTTCCAACCGCTTGTTCGAGTGGCCCTTCTCTTCTTAGCTCCCTCCCTTTCTTTGTCCTCCTCGTTGATGCTTATACGATAAGGATTGATTGCTTCGGTTTTCGTCTCTAATGTTAGGAATAATAGCTTATATGAATCGTGGGTTGTTCTGTTGGCTGATCTGCTGGTTGTATGCTGAGACATGCATAACTGAGAGCTATATACACTGTGTGCATCTGACGAAGATTTTATGTTCTGTGTAAATATATTCACTCGCTCGTTCCAACAGAGACAGGTATGGAATCGAAAGAAAGGCCTAAAAGCAAGGATGTTCTTCTTTCTAAGACAGGAATTTCACGCTCGCCAGGTAAGAGCACGAGGAAGGCATGTTGATATTGGTTCAGTCATTTATCTTCACTGTCATAGCCATACAGCAATGCAACTGTATTACCCCAGTTAGCGCCGATATAACCCTACGTGGTTGGCTGGGCACAAAGCACCAACTAACTCAAACAATTAGCCACGATATAACCCTACGTGGTTGACTGGGCACAAAGCACCAACTAACTCACTAACTACTGCCCCAAACGAGCCTTAGTGCCTAATGCCACTACTTAGCACTAAGCCTATTCTCGCATACACGCAAATCATTAAAAACAAACCCTAAAAAAACATAAACAACAACAAACAACAACAACGACAAAAAAACTAACAAAAAACACACACCTGTACATAGAAAAAAGAAAAGAAAAAAAGAAGGATAAAGCAGCAAAATTAAGAACAGGCACCGCGCTGTTGATGCCAGGACTTGTTCCTTTTTTTACTGTCTACCTTGCCGATTCATCAACTTCATTACGTCTGCCGTTAACAGGAGAGGTCTTTCCTGATTCTGCCTCGGATTCCCTTTAATCTCTGCAGGCTACGCAACAACATGAAATCTGAAGCGCTAGACGATCTTGCTTCAAAGGACGAGAAAGGGCTATCGTCAGTTAGACGAACATTGGAACCGTTTCAAAGGCAACGTTGCTGAAACTTCTGAAAGACTGGGTGGAGCGCATATAGGCTTTTCCGAGCGCATAGATACCATCTTGAACTGAACTGAACTGAACTGAACTGAACTGAACTTTGACCACCCTAATCTGACAGATATCCCAAAACTGTACTCGGATTTGATTCGAGATGGGAAGGAGATTGATTTCGTCTGGCTCTGTGGCCACGTAGACATTAGCGGAAATTCGGCAGCAGGCTGATTACTGCTGAGGACTTTGATGGAGACGTCCCAGACAAATACATTCCTTTCTCTGATTTCAAACCTCGTTTGACCGGTTACAACATTGAACTCTGGCAAAATGGGTGGGTAGCCGTCTGACAGACACACTGCACAAGATCTGTTCAAAAATGAACGAATTCTTTCCATCCAATATTGTCCAGCGGAAGAGAAAAGAGACTGTTCATCCCGACTGCACGTCAGCCTTTCACTCACGACTCTCCCTTTCTTGCTGCAAGGAGAAGATCGAATCCCCTTTCTGTATTGCATGCAACGAGTAGCCTTCTTTAGGACACGTTTTATTGGACTGTTCGTACTTGACTGATATTACAGAAGAGTTAAGAAGAAGAAGAAAAAGAAGAAAATGAATTTGGTGTTTTACGCCCATCAACCATTGTGGTTATATCAGGGCGAGAATAAGAAGAAGAATAGAAGAAGAAGACTTGGTGTTTTACGCCCAGTCAACCATTGTGGTTATATCAGGGCGAGAAGAAGAAGAAGAAGAAAAGAAAGAACTTGGTGTTTTTACGCCCAGTCAACCATTGTGGTTATATCAGGGCAGAGAAGAAGAAGAAGAAGAAGAGAAGAAGAAACTTGGTGTTTTACGCCCAGTCAACCATTGTGGTTATATCAGGGCGAGAAGAAGAAGAAGAAGAAGAAGAAGAACTTGGTGTTTTACGCCCAGTCAACCATTGTGGTTATATCAGGGCAGAAGAAGAAGAAGAAGAAGAAGAAGAACTTGGTGTTTTACGCCCAGTCAACCATTGTGGTTATATCAGGGCGAGAAGAGTTAAGAAGAAGAAGAAGAAGAAGAAGAAGAACTTGGTGTTTTACGCCCAGTCAACCATTGTGGTTATATCAGGGCGAGAAGAAGAAGAAGAAGAAGAAAAAGAACTTGGTGTTTTACGCCCAGTCAACCATTGTGGTTATATCAGGGCCAGAAGAAGAAGAAGAATTATGGATAGCTGTTACAGAGTGCAAACCGTTTTGCAAAAAAAAGGAAAGATGCTGAATGCGGTAACACACACCACTGGCGCACAAATATACACGTAGACATACACATAATCTGTGGTCACGGGAATGGTCTAGCGAGGTTTGGGAAAAGGCCTGTCTAAAGAGGACAGTCTTGAGCTGGGTTTTGAACACAGAGTAGGGAGATTTCGCAGTCTGGCAGGCAGCGATCGAGCGCTCTCCAAAGTATTTTAAATTACGTTTCGAAATTTTCAAAGCTTTTCGCTTGTGGATCAGAGGGTGTGTGATGTTTGATAGAAGCAGAGCTAAGCTAAAAGATAAGAGGGAAGTGTACTGTCGAATTGACAGTACGCAACAGTTATTATCTTCTACTCGCAGCAGAATTGTACGAGAAGCCAGTGCAGTTCATTTAACAGTGGTGTTATGTGATCTCGCTTATGTTTCTTCAGAACAAGCCACACTGCACTGTTCTGACCCCTCTGCAGTCGACCTGTCTGTTCCGCAGGCAGACCGGCCAACACTGAGTTGCAGTAATCAAGGCAAGATGTTATCAAAGGGGCGACAAGTGTGCAAAAATGCTTTCTGAGAAATATGGATGCATTTCACGATAATAGTTTCAAGCAAGATCTTTGAGGATGTTCCTCAGACGCATTCCTCTCGAGTCCATCTTCAGTTTTAAGGAGGAAATGGATGTTTTTTTGGTTGTTGTTGTTGTTCTTGCATAGATGCCATTTTGAACTGAATTTAACTGTGCTAGGCCCGTCGCACACTACGCGTCAACGCGTCATTTTTCGAACGGCGCGTCAGCGGTGATGCAAGATTTTGACTTGCTGCCCCGTGTGCGGATCTTGTGATGCGCTGCAAATATTTCTAGCGGGTATGTCGCCGTGCGCCCGAATCGCATGTCGCTCGAGTCAGCGCTAGTGCTGTTGTTTCCACCCACGCTCCGGCTACGCGCGAATCGGCCAATCAGATGTGAGCGAAAACAGCGCGCGTCGTGTAAAGGGGAAACTACTGGTTCGGTTGTGTTGCTTAATGTCCTCGGATGTCGGCTGACATATTAGGGACAAGCTGAGACCAATGCCGAAGCATGGTTCAATATTGCTTTACGTCCACGGAAACCGTAAGGCTCGTTAGGACGGACAGCCCAGGACGGCCACCTCGACTCTCACACAGCTCCTGAACT
>JABMCL010001642.1:292500-302500 GCA_018857735.1 Alviniconcha marisindica | reverse complement strand
TATATACCTATCGCTACAATGTCACCACCAGAATGACTTCTGCACTAAGGTGGGCAGCGATGAGAGCCATTTTAATGTTTCATAATTGTGAGGGACAAAGTCACAAGACAGTGTCCACAAACAACAACTTTTGAAGAGAAAGGAGAGCCGAAGCGGATTCGAACCGAGGTCCCTCTGCTTACCAACCTACCGCCTTACCGCTAGGCCAAACCGGCTCACAGGAGGTGGGGAAAAGGGAGACTATGTATATCTAACACTACACTAGCTGCCATCACCAAATGATCCGGCAGTAGGACGCGCATCGGTGAGAGCCGTTTTGATGTGACACTAACTCTGAGGGATGTTTTATTAACTGCGAGGGTGTTTCATTAAATGTGAGGGGGAAAGTCACAAGACAGTGCCCACAAATCAGAAATGTTGAACAGAAAGAGAAGCGGAATCGAACCGAGGTCCTTCTGCTTTCAGCCTAACAATTACACGCCTTGCCGCTACGCCTAACCAGCGCACACGAGCTTCACGGCTGATTTCCTTGGCGTTAACTATCAAGTGTCTGTTTCTCATTACTCGGTGACACGATTGTCCAACATGAGGTGATTAATCCCAGCGTGTCCTGTTTGTGTATTTGTTTCCTTGGCTACGTGGCCTATATTGCCTCCAGGCATTGGTTGTCAGCAGACGTATCATGGCGCCATCGCTCGCTCTCTTCATATACCCCCACGCCTACGTTTGGCTGCATATTAAGCTACACATGGAGATGGAGAGAAAGATAGATTCGTTTGATAAATGAGTTCTATGTCATTTAGATGGAATTCATGTCCGGAACTCGTGGTGTGTGTGTGTGTGTGTGTGTGTGTGTGTGTGTGTGTGTGTGTGTGTGTGTGTGTGTGTGTGTGTGTGTGGTGCGTGCGTGCGCGCGCGCGCGCGCGCGCGCGCACGTGTTCTGTCGCAAACCGCAAACCTGTTTTACGTTTGACAAAATAATGACGTAAGCACGGTCTGCCGCCCCTGAAAGCGCTTGCAGTTTTGTTGTTGTTGTTTTTTTGGACTGATTGTGATCGATCAGTTGCGAGCTGACCTTTTTTCCCAATCAAGTGTTGATTTATAAAAAGCTAAGCAAAGTTTAGGCGTGACTTTACTCCCACATTCCTATTAAACAAACTACGAGTAGTTAATCTAACTCAAATGCATTGTGCACTGATAAGTACTATGTTAACTTTGCTGTCACAGAGCAAAGACTAATAGGACAATGGCAAGACACGGGTGAACAAGACGGTAATAAACAGGTCATTACTGAACAGGTCATTTCTGAACACAGAACACCGTTTTGAAGGTGCATTACTATAATAATAATGATCGCCTGAACAACAGTTTCAAGACACATATCAGTATGTTATTTAAATTATCCTAACAGTTTTAAATGATCAGTTCATTCAATCTATAATTAGGCCTATATTAATACACGTAATTATACTATAATTATAGGACAATGATGAACAGGATACAAAAACCACCAGGGACTGGAACTCGTTACTCATAGAAGTGGTGGAGGCCCCCACCCTTGACGCTTTTGTGTCAAGGGTATCAAACTGAAAAACTACTTATAGTATCCCCCCTTTTTTTGGTGATTTTTTTAATGATGCCAGACCAGTACTACAGCAAACACCCCCAGTTATAGGCGCCAGAATAATCGACATGTTGATTGTGGGCCCTTAAATGAAAGAAGAAGAAGAAGGATATTACTGAACACAGGACACCATTGAACAGGGTGGTACTGAACAGGACAATGATGAATAGGATATTAATGAACACAGGACGCCATTGAACAGGGTGGTACTGAATGAGACAATGATGAATAGGACAGTGATGAATAGGACAATGATGAATAGGACAGTGATGAATAGGACAATGACGAGCAGCTCAACAAGGAACAGGTCAGTTTTGAATTTGACGTTTCTAAAGAGGACGATGGTGAACAGGACATTGTAACTGTGTAGCCTGCTGAACAGGACATTGTAACTGTGTATCCTGCTGAACAGGACATTGTAACTGTGTAGCCTGCTGAACAAGACATTGTAACTGTGTAGCATACTGAACAAGACATTGTAATTGTGTAGCCTGCTGAACAGGACATTGTAACTGTGTAGCATACTGAACAGGACATTGTAACTGTGTAGCATACTGAACAGGACATTGTAACTGTGTATCCTGCTGAACAAGACATTGCAACTGTGTAGCCTGCTGAATAAGACATCGTAATTGTGCAGCATACTGAACAGGATACTGCTGAACAGGACATTGTAACTGTGTAGACTACTAAACAGAATACTGCTGAACAGAACAACTGCTGGTTAGGCCCTACTGCTGAAAGAGACTTAACAATGGCGCTGTAAATATTGTTTGTTGTTGCCATATTTGTACTAAAGTGGACAGTACTTCTTTCCTTTCATTGCAACATTAACATAAAACACCCAGAAGAATAAGAAAAGCCGATCTAGACGATGTTGTTGAAGCTGCTGCTGCAGTTGAATGCTATGAGAACACAACGATGACGATGATGACGACAATGGACCATTCTTATAAATGCCCTAAACAAAAAGGGGCGGGGTTTGTTCCGTACTTTATTTGTATGAATGGCTTTGATAGTTGTATCTTGTGAAGGCCTACCTGTATGCACTGTGGACAGCAAGGGTTTGTTTTTATGGGCCATATACAAATTTCCATTCATTCATCCTTGTTGAAAGATGCGTTTGAGCTGCGCCTGGTGCTGTGTCGACCATTTCACACAGCCTCCCCGTGGACTCCCAAGTAACTGATCTAAGAAGCATGGTTTACTACGTTTTAACCCCCCCCCCCCCCCCCCCCCAAAAAAGCATTTTTTTTAGATTGTGTACTTTTACCTTTGTTATGTTGTGAAATTCGAGTGACCCAAAGGGCACATTTTCATTTTATGCATTTATTATGAACAGTAAAGTTCTTTTGTATTTGTATTTGAAACCAGCTCGATGTTGCTCCAGGTAGCATGGTTGGACGCCTAGCTGCCCGGCGATATTTCGTTGCGGCCAGTAGAAGTCTTGCATCCTTCCTCTCTGATCGCGGGCTACTGGGGTCTGTTCTGTGTTCGGTCTGCAAAGCCAGCTTGGTATGCATGTTTTCCTGATCCACGAAGCCAGCCGAGTCCGGTGTATCTTAAACTGCCGTGAGACAGACTGAATTGTTTATGACTTACTTGAAACTCGTGTCTTTTTATGTCTTACTTGAAACTCGTGTCTTTTTATGTCTTGCTTGAAACTCGTGTCTTTTTATGTCTTGCTTGAAATTCGTGTCTACATTTACAACCCGGTTTGTATTACGACCAGCTAGCACACAGCAAGATAAGATTGGACATTGTGAAGTTATTTTTTAACTCTTTTTCTGCCAGGGAATTTATGCTGCTGGTGCAGTTCCTTGCTCAAAGAGTCTAGGAGACAGGTTATGCGGGCCACAACTGTTCCCTTCCTGGAACCTGTCCTGTCCTCAGCATGCATAAACGGTCACAATTCGAGCGGGGCGTCTTATGACGTCATTATGGCGGGCGCGAAACACGTCTCCGTGGACGTCGTGTGATGTCATTAGGACAGGAAAGGGGTTAACGGACGAAGAAGAAAGGCGTAAACAAACTAAATAGCTGCGCTGTTGAGTAACGTCATTCGTGTAAGGAAGGGCACAATTAACACGGCTGAATAGCTGACGATAAGTGCCATCGGCAGCAGGAATTAGCAGACAGAGGTGAAGATCGATGTCGTCTTGGTCACAGGCCTCACTCTCTTCACACTCAGACTTAGTTTCCCAATCCTCTCGCCTGTAGAATGTATCTGTCAATGTACAGTTGCAGATACCGGGTGACCTCCAGAGTGTTCAACAACAACGTCAACAGACTTATTTGTCTTCTCCTTCCTGCGGAGGACTGGGCTCACTGAGTGTAGTTAACCCCGCAGTGACGTCATTCATCTGCTGGTTTTTGTTTGTCCCTACCAGTGAGCTCACAGCCGGGTACGGCGGATGCAGAAATTATGGTCCCCTCTGTTGAGAACCCAGAGCTCACAAATATTCCCCTTGAAAGCCTGGAGTAGGTCAGAATGTAGCTACACTTGCTTTGCCCACTGCCAGGAATGCCTTGCTTGTCCTAAAAGGGCCTTCCCAGTCCACTCAGCTTCATTGTTTTCTTGCAAATCTGCTTACTACCTTTTAACTGTATTAGTCACGGCTAACACAGTGTCCTGTGTGGGCCCGTGGAATAAAACAGCTAGTCACCTTGCTCTCTCTCTCTCTCTCTCTCTCTCTCTCTCTCTCTCTCTCTCTCTCTCTCTCTCTCTCTCTCTCTCTCTCTCTCTCTCTTCTACCCCTTTCTCTCTTTCTCCCTGCCCCCCCCCTCTCTCTCTCTCCCTCCCCCCCCCTCTCTCTTCCCCTATCTCTCTCTCTCTCTCCCTCCCCCTCTATCTCCCTCCCTCCCTCTCTCTTCCCCCCCTCCCTCCCTCCCCCTATTTCTCCCTCTCTCTCTCTCTCTCTCTCGCTCACACACACACACACACACACACACACACACACACACACACACACACACACACACACACACACACACACACACACACACACACACACCATCGCCCTACTTCAACCTTTCTTCCAATAATTATTAAACCTGTAGGGAGGGGTGGGGGAGGGGGACGAGGGAGGGGGGGGGGAACCCCAACGTTGAAATATCAGTGATGTGCATCGCAATCGCCAGATGCACATATGTCCCGGGTTTTCCTGTTGTCATGATCCCGATTTTTGTTGTTATAATTTATAACACGTTTGTGACAAACACAAGAGTTTAGTTTTAAACTTTTGTTAAAGCGGACACCATGCGAAGCGGTTTAACTATATCGTTAGGAACGGAATTTTATGAGAGAGAGAGAGAGAGAGAGAGAGAGAGAGAGAGAGAGAGAGAGAGAGAGAGAGAGAGAGAGCACTGAAAAATTCTGCGACGACAGAGGACTGGTAAGTTCTAATTAGGAAAAGAAAGAAAAGAATAAGTCTGCGACAGCAGAGGATTAGTAAGTTCTAATTAGGAAAAGAAAGAAAAGAATAAGTACTGCGGGTAACGACGTCCGCGAACAACCCTAGGATTAATGAGAATTAATAAGAACCGGTCCGGTCAGAGAACACTAATCAGGGTCGTGAAAGGTTTCAGTCGATGGATTGTCTAATCTGTTACAATCGATGATTGAAAGTCACGAAAACACGGCCATGAGCGCTGGCGTTCTCTCCATTGCGTGTTGTATGCCATGTCACGTCGTGCACAGCCTCGGCATGTGTAACTTTAGTGTCTAGTGCGTCACGGTTCAGCCTTTTTCTGCTCTTCATTCGTAAAGAACCAGTCGACATGGTTCAGCCCTGAGGAATTGTAAAGTCGAAGCAAAACAAGCATTTCTGATAGTAATACAATCATACATACTGAGTTCGACCACACGAAGCCAGAAAATGGACACATTTCAACGGTCTCTAAGTTTTCGGACCGACTGCTGTCTTTGCTAGGTGCCTCCTTAATGCTCATTTGCAAACCACACTGTCATGTTAATTTGAAAACCCTACTGACATGCTCATATTTGCAAATCACATGGACAAGCTGTTTTGCTAACCACACTGACCACACTGACATGTACACTTACAAACCACACTGACATGCTCATTTTGCAAACCACACACTGACATGTTAATTTGCAAACCACACTGACATGCTCATTTTGCAAATCACATGACATGTTTTTGTAACCACTACTGCAAACCACACTGACATGTCATTACAAACCACACTGACATGTACACTTACAAACCACATTGACATGCCGATTTGCAAACCACACTGACATGTACACTTACAAACCACACTGACATGCTCATTTTGCAAATCACACACTGACATGTTAATTTGCAAACCACACTGACATGCTCAATTACAAACCACACTGACATGCTCATTTTACAAGACACACACTGACATGTTAATTTGCAAACCACACTGACATGCTCATTTTGCAAACCACAATGACAAGCACATTTTGCAAACCACACAGATATGTTCAATTGCAAACCACACAGACATCTCCATTTTGCAAACCACACTGACATGCTCATTTTGCAAACCACACTGACATGTTCAATTGCAAACCACACAGACATCTTCATTTTGCAAACCACACTGACATCTTCATTTTGCAAACCACACTGACATGCTCATTTTGCAAACCACACTGACATGCTCAGTTGCAAACCACACTGACAGTCTGTCTCCATCGAGTCTTGACTGCCACGTTGTCTACTGCCAGGTCTGCATGCGGTGTGCAACTTGAGCAGGGCGTGACGGCGTGGCCCTGGCGACGACTCGATGGCAGAGGAGTAAGAGGAGCTGCTGCTTGAAAAGCCGACCTCTGTTGCGAAAGAACCGAACATTTGAGCCTTAAAGAGGTCGTACGACAGTATTGCAGGCAGCCCAGACAGTACGAGAAATCGAGCATGATGTCATTACTGTTACGTGTGTCAGATGTTGTAGCGTTCCCCGGATGAACATTTTGGGAGTGATCCAGTATATATGTATATATGCAATGGCCCGTTGACAAATGCATTCCATAGGCTGAGACATTGCGCCACATGGGCAGCCACACGCCGTCTTCGGAGGGTTTATCTCCGTTTCTGGCGGATGGATGCTGTTATGCAAGGAGCTGACCGTGGCTGAAGATAGTAACTAAGTTGCGCAGAGTTATCTACATTTCAATGTAGCATTGTTATTTTTGCTGTTGTCGGTGTGTTGTGACACAAGCCCAAGCCTATCCATAGCAGCATTTTTATGTAGCCTTGGTGTTCTTGCCGTGTGTCAGTGTGTTATGACACAAGCCCAAGCCTATTCATAGCAGCATTTTTATGTAGCCTTGGTGTTCTTGCCGGTGTCAATGTGTTGTGACATAGTTCAAGCCGAGTTATAACAACATTGCAAGGAAGCACTGGCGTTCTTGCTGGTGTCAGTGTGTTGTGACATAGTTCAAACCGAAGCATAGCAGCATTGTAATGTAGCCTTTATGTTCTTGCTGGTGTCCATGTGTTGGGATTCAGCCTAAGCCAAGGCGGGTTGCTGGTTGAAAAGCTGATTCTGTTGCAAATGAACTGGAAACCTTGGCCTCAAACTCACCCCAATTAAAGGGGCCTTAGGATTAAGTCACTGCAGGCGGCCCATTCAGAACGAGACTACGAGCGTGTCGTCACTACTGTTACACCTGTCAGTCACCTGACTGGGATTAAACCACTCCGACAGCCAGATCGCAAGCTGTTGCAAACACTTCAAGCTGGTAATGAATCGGTTGGAACAGCTAGCTAGCTAGATACGTTGGATGTGCCCCGTCTTTCCCAAGTTTTCTCTTCAGTTCACTTCATTTTTTCCCCCTTCTGTTTTTCTTGAATAATTTTCAATGATGCTTTTCAAGGTTTTATGCATATGAACATACATTTTTTTTTTATAACTTATTAAAGTTCTGTTTTATGCATACGAACATACATGCATACCCCATGCATTCACATAAATACAAAGTGAATATGAACAGTGTAAACCACTTAACTAGCTCTTTAACAGAGCGGGGAAGAAAAAAAGAAAAAGAAAAAAACAACAAAAAGAAAAAGAAAACCGCACACTACAGGTAGTACAGCAGTAACGCCAGCGTACAAAAAAGGAAGAAGGAATGGAACAATATCAACAGCGAGTTGGAGAGAGAGAGAGAGAGAGAGAGAGAGAGAGAGAGAGAGAGAGAGAGAGAGAGAGAGAGAGAGAGATTTACATGGCAGTCGTGGTACTTAATGTGGGAGCACAACAATATTACATGCTAATTGCTGTCAATAAATATCTACGCAGACATGATGAGAGGCTATAAATAACTGTGGGACAGAGAGCGTTCAGTTCGCTTCACGGTGGCCTCTGTGCGTGTGGAAAAGCCCATATTCGCTCCGCCTCGTCTCTCGGAAGCTTTTCAAACGTTGCCTTTGAAACAGGTCCAGTGTTCGTCTGACTGGCGTCCTTTCAAGGAAGATAGTCTAGCGCTTCCTCTTTCTACGCCTTTCTTCACCAGTCGGTCGATGTTGTGATGTCCCTGGCTTTGTGTCCATTTCCTCTACACTTCAGATCTCGAGACTAATGATGGTTGAAGTGTTTGTCTGATTGCAACAAAGAGAAACGAAGAAGAATCAATGCATAGATTAATGAGGCGTTAATTCTCTAGTGAAACAAACATTATTTTGGGGGCTTCGTTCAAATTGTCTAGGAAAAGAAATAAAGAACCTTTTTTCTTTTCTTTTCTTTTTCTTTTCTTCTTCTTTTTTCTTCTTTCTTTTTTGACATGGAAAAGGCTAATTATTCAACTGTATAAAGTATCTGAAAAGGTTTCACGTACAGTTCTGTCTGTCTGTCTCTGTCTCTGTATCTCTGTTCTCCTGTCTCTGTCTGTCTGTCTGTCTGTCTGTCTGTCTCTGTCTTTCTCTGTCTCCCTGTCTCTCTGTCTCTCTCCCCCCCCCCCTCTCTCCTCTCTCTCTCTCTCTCTCTCTCTCTCTCTCTCTCTCTCTCTCTCTCTCTCTCTCTCTCTCTCTCTCTCTCTCCCAGCAGCTGAATGTTTATGTGAACGATGTACATGAATGGTGTGAACTCTCTTATGGATGATATAGTAACTAGTTTTGTTTGTATTCATTTCCTGCTGAATCCTCAAAGAGATGAAAGTTTCATAAGAATAAAATTCTCGCGGGAACTTTTCACAGGCCTTATCTTTTCTGTGCGAACTATTTTTACGGGGCACAGCGCAAAATACACAGAGAGGGAGACAGACAGTCAGACAGACAGAGATTGAGGAGAGAGAGAGAGACCGCGACAGAGAGACAGAGAGAGAGAGACAGACCGACAGACAGACAGAGAGACAGAGAGACAGAGACAGACAGACAGACAGACAGAGACAGAGAGAGACAGACAGACAGACAGAGACATAGAGAGAGACAGACAGACAGAGACAGAGAGAGACACAGAGAGAGACAGACAGAGACACACAGAGAGAGACAGAGAGAGGCAGACAGACAGACAGACAGACAGACAGACAGAGACAGAGAGAGAGAGAGACACACACACACAGCGACAGACAGACAGAGACACAGAGAGAGACACACACAGAGAGAAAGAGAGAGACAGAGGACAGAGACAGAGAGACAGAGAGAGACAGAGAGAGAGAGAGATCTGGTAAGCGTTCTGCTTCGCAGCCGCTTCTAATTAACAATGCGCCCTTTCCTGGTGCGTTTCATACACACCTTGCCTTGCCTTGTGCTGTCAAGATAACAGGCTGAGTTTGGAGATCGTGGCACAGTGCTGGGTATTGTATAGGTGCTACGCATGGAAGCCACGCAAGCTAGTGTTGCTGCTGTTCTCCACTGACAAGAAACACTGACAGCGAACCAGCTCGTGACGCTTGTTTCGGGATTGTGAGCCGGTTTGGCCTAGTGGTAAGGCGTAAGGTTCGATACCGCTTCGGCTCTCCTTTCTCTTCAAAAAGGTTGTGGTTTGTGGACACTGTCTTGTGACTTTGTCCATCACTTCCTACTGAAACATTAAAATGGCTCTCATCGCTGCCCATCTTAATGCAGGAATCATTCTGGTGGTGACAGTGTAGCGATAGGTATATAATCTCCCTCTGCCCACACCTCCATACCCCCTTCCCCTCCTTCTCCCCGTCCCTAATAAGCCTTATGGTTTCTGTGGACGTTAAGCACCATGTTTACTTACTTAGTTTCTGGATTAGCACACCTGTCTGTCTGTCTGCCTGTCTGTCTGTCTGCCTGTCTGTCTCTCTGTCAGTGTCTCTGTCTGTCTCTGTCTCTCTGTCTCTGTCTGTCTGTCCCTGTCTCTGTCTGTCTGTCTGTCTGTCTCTGTCTCTGTCTCTGTCTCTCTCTGTCTCTGTCTCTG
>JABMCL010001642.1:277500-290000 GCA_018857735.1 Alviniconcha marisindica | reverse complement strand
TATGCGCGCGCGTGCGCGCGTTCACTTTACGTGTGTGATATAGACCGATCAGCTCACAAAATGTTTACGTTGGATACACCACAGATGCGCGTAACAGTAGTGTGTGTGTGTGTGTGTGTGTGTGTGTGTGTATGTGTGTGTGTGTGTGTGTGTGTGTGTGTGTGTGTGTGTGTGTGTATGTGTGTGTGTGTACATATACATATAGTATGCTGAGTGATAATAGTAGACTACAATATTTAAGGTTCTGTTAGCTTGAATGTATGTATGCTAATGTTGTTTTTTTTTTGTCATAAATTGTTTGTACAACGCAGTGAGTTTAACTCTGGTTAGAAAATAACGCTTTATAAGAATTATATTTAATTTTACTATTATTAATAGTTTGCTACCAAGTCGCTGGAAAGATGGGCCATTGACAGAAAGCAGTACATGGCTGGCTGTAGCCTACATTCTATCCGCAGGCCGTCACTAAAAGATAGCCAGGAAAGTTACAGAGGCTGATAACAAGGGTGCTAGTTTCTGTGCGATATCACAGGGGAGCCACGAAGGTTACGGAGACCGATAGTTATGCTCGTAGTTCCTGCGCGATATCACGGGAGACCATGCGGTCCTACGGTGTAAGCAAAGAGATTATACCGTTTCAAGTTCTTTCCTTGTTCGTGTGTCTGGTAATAATAATAACGATAACATCTTCTGCTACTACTACTACTACTACTGCTGCTGCTGCTGCTACTACTACTACTGCTACTACTACTGCTGCTGCTACTACTGCTGCTGCTACTACTACTACTACTGCTGCTACTACTACTACTACTGATGATGATGAAGATGTTGATGATGCTTGCTGGTACTGCTGCTGGTGCTGCTGCTGCTGCTGCTGCTGATGATGATGATGGTGGTGATGATGATGATGATGATGATGGTGGTGATGATGATGATGATGAAGCAGTGACTTTGTTTCTTTGATCGTGGTGCGCGAGTTGGTTGCTGAATCCCCAAAGCTGATATTTGGCATAGTGATTAACACTCGACCCCAGGAATGTTTAAAGCCAGTTCATAATAGCAACAATACCAACAACTGCGTTTCTAGTGCAATGAATCCCTCTATAAGGCTCACAGCGCTCCTCAGCATGTGCGTGTGTGTGTGTGTGTGTGTGTGTGTGTGTGTGTGTGTGTGTGTGTGTGTGTGTGTGTGTGTGTGTGTGTGTGTGTGTGTGTGTTTGCTGTGTGTGTTGTGTGTGGTATGTTGTGTGTTGTCTGTGTGTGTGTGTGTGTGTGTGTGTGTGTGTGTGTGTGTGTGTGTATGTGGTGTGTTGTGTGTGTTGTGTGTGTGTGTGTGTGTGTGTGTGTGTTGTGTGTGTGTGTGTGTGTGTGTGTGTGTGTGTGTGTGTGTGTGTGTGTGTGTGTGTGTGTTGTGTGTGTGTGTTGCTGTGTGTGTTGTGCTGTGTGTGTGTGTGTGTGTGTGTGTGTGTGTGTGTGTGTGTGTGTGTGTGGTGTGTGTGTGTTGTGTGTGGTGTGTTTGTGTGTGTGTGTGTGTGTGTGTTTTGCCTCTGTGTGTGTGTGTGTTGTGTGTGTGTGTGTGTCTGTGTGTGTGTGTGTGTTGTGTGTGTGTGTGTGTGTGTGTGTGTGTGTGTGTGTGTGTGTGTGTGTGTGTGTGGTGTGTGTGTGTGTGTGTGTGTTTGCCTTCTGTGTGTGTGTGTGTGTGTGTGTGTGTGTTTGCTTCTGTGTGTGTTGCCTGTGTGTGTGTGTGTGTGTGTGTGTGTGTGGTGTGTGTGTGTGGGGTGTGTGTGTGTGTGTGTGTGTGTGTGTGTGTGTGTATTAATTATTTTTTACTAGTAACGATAATTGTAAAAGTTGTCTCAGACTGTTAAATGGTAGTCCGAGATGCTATGTAAATGTGACCAGATTGTATTATTGTTTGCGTTGTAGCAGTAGTTGTTGACTTTTTGTTATGTATCATGCTGTCTGTGTCTCACCCTTGTGTTCATACCCTTCACTTCAATTCAGGTGAGTTCAATAACACTTTATTTGTCCCACGAGGAGCAATTCCATCAGACGGACTCATCAAACCAGAAATTTAAATCAGCGAGAATAAGAATAGAGGAAAGTCACAACCCCTTCACTGCCACAGCCTGTACAATTTCCGGGCTGAAAGATGCATGGACACGCCTGCAAACAGTATTTTTTCCGGTCCTGTAACGTCTACTTTCAATGCTATGAGTTTTGATGAAAATCCTTTCAGTGAGAAGAAGAAGACAAAAATGCTGAAGGCTTTCAAAGTTCCCAGTTTTATTGGTTGTTTTCAAGTGACATCGTGGCAGTGAAGAGGTTAAGACACAGGGAAACAATAACACCATAGTCATACAGTTGTAGCAACAGCAGCCATCCATTACGTGTAAAAAAAATGCAGCAGGAAGCTGCCACCACAACGCGAGCAATAATACAATTTGATCAAGTCATTTGGATTAAGCAAAAATGTATTCACATACGAAATAAAGATACAATGCAAGGTTCATGAACACATCAACAAGCCATGTGGCTTATATGCAATGTGCTCAATGACATGCATGCCAAAAAGAAAAAGAAAAAGATGCGTTAACGGCGACGAACAGTTTAAAATAACGTCTAGTTTTTAACAAGGATCAGCAACAAACAAACAAAACAACAACAAACCGGGGGAAGACAGAATCAACGCACAAGGGAGTTGATTAGTGCTCAAAATACGTAACACAAGTACAACAACAAAGACCTGAGTCGCCTACGGTAACTCTCACCTGGCATGCGTGTAAATACAAGGTACAATAACTCCACCAGAGGTATCGTCTTTCGAGGGAAGACAAACCAAGAACCAGAGGAAAATCACTAAGACACAGGCAAAAACAACTTTAACAAAAACCAGAGTCAAACCAGTTCACTTGCAGGTATATGTGTGATTTGCAGGTATACGTGTATTTGCAGGTATATGTGTGATTTGCAGGTATATGTGTGATTTGCAGGTATATGTATGACTTGCAGGTATACGTGAGATTTGCAGGTATGTGTGTAACTTGCAAGTATATGTGACTTCCAATATAACAACTTGTCAGAGAGCTTGCGGTTTATTCTGATTGTTTTGATACAGTCTGAAACACAACGAGGCCCAGACTGCTCGTGCAGAATCAACAAACAAAGAAGTTAATTAGTGCTCGAAAGACATCACACAAACACAACAACAGCCGGACTTGAGTTGCCTAACGTAACTCTCACCTGGCATGCTAGTAAATATAAGGTACGTAAACTCCACCAGAGGTACATCCTCAAATCAAGGAAAAAAGGAAAATCGCTAAGACACAGGCAAAACCAACTATAACAAAATCAGTGTCAAATCAGTTTTCTTTTTTAGGATGTACCTTGTATATATTCGCATGGCAGGTGAGAGTTACCGTAGGCGACTCCGGTCTTTGTTGTTGTGCTTGTGTGACGTCTTTCGAGCGCTAATTAACTCCCTTGTGTGTTGATTCTTGTTGTTTTAAGTTTCTCGTCTTTTCACGAACCCATCCTTACGGCCATGCTCGTTTGAGGATGAATAAAGTGCTGTTGAATGGAACTCAGTTTCTCCGGGCCGCGCCGCACTCAGGAAGACGCAACAGCGTAGGCACTCCGGTTGAAATTGTCGACTCCCCCACCCACCCACCCCCCCCCCCCCCACCCACTCCCCCACAGCCCCCTCCCTCCAAACAGACCCCTCACCCCGATCGTCGGCGGATAGAGGAATCATTTAAAAACGTATAAAGAGATGGGTTGTGTATTCTGTTCCGTTGCTGTGCTGTTTTACGCGCCGCTTGGAGGTGTTTTTATCGACAGTCCGTGTCCTATTTCAAGCGGGTTGCAGACATCGTAGTTCTGAGAGGGCCATATGTGCATCACTGGGGGGAAGGGGGCTTGAGGTCGGGAGGTGGGGTGGGGTGGGGGTAGCGGGATGGGAGTGGGGGTGAGGGATCTGTTTCGATTTTGGCTGGTCCAGTGCTGTGAGGAGAGGTGTTCACGAAATTCTCTCGCATTGCTGTCGTTGTTGTTGCTCTCTCTCTCTCTCTCTCTCTCTCTCTCTCTCTCTCTCTCCTCTCTCTCTCTCTCTCTCTCTCTCCTCCCCTCCCTCCTCCCTCCCCCCTCTCTCTCCCTCCCTCCCTCCCTCCCTCTCTGTCTGTCTTCTGTCTGTCTCTCTGTCTCTCTCTCTCCCTCCCTCTCTCTCTGTTTCTTTGTCTCTGTCTGTCTGTCTGTCTGTCTGTCTGTCTGTCTGTCTGTCTCTCTGTCTCTCTCTGTCTCTCTCTGTCTCTCTCTCTCTCTCTCTCTCTCTCTCTCTCTCTCTCTCTCTCTCTCTCTCTCTCTCTCTCTCTCTCTCTCTCTTCTCTCTCCTTTTTTTCATTAGTAGTTTAGCAAAGACTAATCGTTAGAAAGGTTTTGACTCAGCCTAAACTACAATGCTTATTAAATAATTTGTTTCCAGTTGAGTTCTGACATGTTCCTACCTGTCTTTTTTCTTATTCCTTCCTTCCTTTTTTTATCACGGGAAATCAGACTTCAATTCGGCTTGCCACTGGTTGGATCAGACAGCTGGAGTTTTCTGAAAGGTTGATTCGCTATGCTTGTTACATTTTTGTCATTTTAATTTCCTTTTTTCTTTCTTTCTTTCTTTCTTTTTTTCCCCCCCCCCCCCCCCCCCGCCCTTCTCTCTCTCTCTCTCTCTCTCTCTCTCTCTCTCTCTCTCTCTCTCTCTCTCTCTCTCTCTCTCTCTCTCTCTCTCTCTTTCTGTCTCTGTCTGTCTGTCTGTCTTTCTATCTGTCTCTCTCTGTCTCTGTCTCTGTCTCTGTCTCTCTCCGTCTCTGTCTCTCTCTCTCTCTTCTCTCCTCTTTTCTCTCTCTCTCTCTGTCTGTCTGTCTGTCTGTCTCTGTCTCTCTGTCTCTGTCTCTGTCTCTGTCTCTGTCTCTGTCTCTGTCTCTGTCTCTCTCTCTCTCTCTCTCTCTCTCTCTCTCTCTCTCTCTCTCTCTCTCTCTTCTCTGTCCCTCTCTCTCTCTGTCCCTCTCTCTCTCTCTCTCTCTTCCTTCTTTTTCTTCTTCTCATTGGAACCTTCCGTCGTTCTTTTGACTGTTCTATTTTAATCAATAATTGGATACGTGTACAGTTCTATAGCTTTCTCACACAACTCAAAACTGCGTGGATGGACATTTTTTTATAGTCTATTTATTTTATTAATTGATCGCTTTTATATAGCGCTGTTTCTACTCTCGAGAACACTCAATGCGCTATTGTGATTCTCAACGAGTGACTGTAACGTTTTATAGTGCATTTTGAATGTCAGTCTAATTGGTGTACTTACAGCGTTGTATGGTCTTTACATGGTATCACTGGCGGGAGCTGCCACAAGTATCATTCTGGTCGCGACAAAAGTTTTTTCGCCACAAACACGTCTTTTGTATGCTTGTCGCGACAAAAATATTTTGTCGCGACAAACATAATTTTGTTGCGACAAACGTTTGGTCGTGGCAAGCATATTTTTGTCGCGACAAAACACGTCTTTTGTCGCGACAAACATCTCTCTCTCTCTCTCTCTCTCTCTCTCTCTCTCTCTCTCTCTCTCTCTCTCTCTCTCTCTCTCTCTCTCTTCATTTTCTTCTTCTCATTGGAACACGTGTTTGTCGCGACAAAATTCTTGTCGCGACAAAAATGATACTTGTGGCAGTTCCCGCCAATGATAGCGTGGTGCCACGTGGAACTGCTGCCGTGTCGGCACAATTACGTTCGACTATTCACGAGTTTCCAATGACACTTCATTCAAAGCCTCATACGTAGGGTGCGTTTAGCTGTAACCTGACACCTGCTCTTTTGATCGGGATCTTTTACGTGCTACTGTTGTAACACGGGGCTGGTACGGATACCGAAATAAGAGTATGCGGAGAAGGTTGACCCTGGAAAAGAAAATTCGCCCGCCGCTCCTGCCGGGACTCGAACCCGACACCTTTTGATCACGAGTCCGCCGTTATACCGCTGAATTATCCCCGCTTCCCTGTCTGTCTATTTCAGTCTGTCGTGTACATTGATTGCTTTCCCAGGGATGAACATAGTCATGCTTTACGCAGTATGCTGTGTATTATTATTATTATTATTTATTATTATTATTATTATTATTATTATTATTATCGAGGACTCTCTGAAGGGGAAATCTTTGTTATTATGTTCAGTTCGCTGTCTTGCCAGAAGTGGTGCAAATCCAAAATAGTTTACATGAAAAGGAGAACGGGAGCCTAATGGTCTTCTTCCCTCTTCTTTCCCTTTGCTGTTCTTGTCGTTGTCAGTTGTTCTCGTTGTCGTCGCCGTCGTCGTCTTCTTCGTTCGTCCTGAAGTGACTCTGTGCGGTTCAATGACCTTAAAATCCAAGAACTAACTTCGTCGTCGCCCATTTTCCCATTTTCTCTGTCTCTGTCTGTCTGTCTGTCTGTCTCTGTCTGTCTGTCTCTGTCTGTCTGTCTGTCTGTCTGTCTGTCTGTCTGTCTGTCTCTCTCTCTCTCTCTCTCTCTCTCTCTCTCTCTCTCTCTCTCTCTCTCTTCTCTCTCTCTCTCTCTCTCTCGTCTTGTTCTTTATCCTCTTCTTTTTGTAAGAATTATATTTTTTAAAGCAATAATCACTCAGTCGAACTGCTCCTTCAACCCCAGGCAGGACTACGGTCCACACCGAACCAGAGCCAACGTGACTGTTTTGACCACGTGGCCAGGCTTTGGCATAGCTGAACTGAACCAATCACAGCCAGGGCACGTGATCCTAAGAGACAAAGCACCGTGTCTGAACTAGCTACGTCTTATTTGGCTCCAATGTTCCCGTTTGGAAGGTTTTCTGTCAGTTGGTAATTCCGTTCTGGCGGTCTGCGTGCCATATTGCCTCTCCACACGGACTTCTGGTTTGGCTGCTCCGTCTGGCAAGTCTTGTCTCTATCGTCGTTTAGGGCGTCCCGCTTGCCAAGGCCTCAGATTGGCACTTCTTGTCCATGTACACCCCCCCTCCTTCTATGTGTGTGTGTGTGTGTGTGTGTGTTGTGTGTGTGTGTGTGTGTGTGCTTCTGTGTGTGTTTCCTCTCTCTCTCTCTCTCTCTCTCTCTCTCTCTCTCTCTCTCTCTCTCTCTCTCTCTCTCTCTCTCTCTCTCTCTCTCTCTCTCTCTCTGTGGCAGCAACTGTACTAGCAGATGGCAAACAGTGAAACCCACCTTACCATTAAGGCATTTGAGTTAAGATCCTTTAGTATTAGCAGTGTTGTCCCTTGACAACAACGAAATCCATGACTGTTTTTTTTTTTTAATGTTCGCCTCTCTCTCTCTCTCTCTCTCTCTCTCTCTCTCTCTCTCTCTCTCTCTCTCTCTCTCTCTCTCTCTCTCTCTCTGTGATGTTTGGTGATTGTTAATAGATATGTATATGGACAGATATGGATTTTGTTTGACACGAGCAGATGGCCTTCAATGAGCCATTCCTTAGTCCGTGCACTCTCCCTTCTAAGCAAACGGATGTAGTGGCTGTTGTATCTTCTATAGCATCTGCAGAGCTCATTCGATCCACTTCAACTTCCTGCTAGAAACCTCGCTTTGGACAGTGTCCTATTATCGCGCTGATGTAATACGATTTCTGTTGCAGGTTTTGATATGAAAACACTTAGTGAAATTCCCATGTTTTCCGTGGTTCTGTCAACAGAGAGTGGTTACTTCGGACAAAACTGGATGCAAATAACTGGAGTATTCTTCGTCGGCCTGCGGGAAACATTAACACGTGAAAAAAAATATATACCGGAAAAAAAGGAATTACAAATAAAAACGCAGCCTTTTTTTCTTTTTTTCTTTTTTTCTACGTAGGTTGTCTAACATAATTTGATTCATTAGCTGTCGTTTGCCCCAAATAGCAGTGTGATTTTTGAAACACACACACACAACACACACACACACACACACACACACACACACACACACACACACACACACATTTTTCTTTATGAAGTTTGGCATGAATCCATCTAGCGTAGACATTTTGCTGAAACAGGTTGAGACAATATACAATTGAGTAGTGCCATCACTCTATCATCCTGCGACTCAGGGCTGTTCCGCTCCACTCTGAAGAATTTGTCTGAAGTTCACCATTCTCACACACGGTCATCCATTGCTCCCACTCTGGCACTGTAAAGTCACAATGAGTCAAGCTTAAGACAAGCAACAAGGAACTAGGAATACGGCAAGAAACTGCACGTGCACACAAACCATGCACTTGCAGAGAGCTAGGTAAATGACATTTTAGCCAGCCAAATGCAAGCACTCGTAGTCTGCAATTTGAGCGGCACGAGCCGAAAGTAAACCAAGGCAGCAGTGCAACCCTGAAGCAAACCACACCCTTGCTCAACCAGCGCTGTGATTGGTGCGAGCCTGAAGCAAACCACACCCTTGCTCAACCAGCGCTGTGGTTGGTGCGAGCCTGAAGCAAACCACACCCTTGCTCAACCAGCGCTGTGGTTGGTGCGAGCCTGAAGCAAACCACACCCTTGCTCAACCAGCGCTGTGATTGGTGCGAGCCTGAAGCAAACCACACCCTTGCTCAACCAGCGCTGTGATTGGTGCGAGCCTGAAGCAAACCACACCCTTGCTCAACCAGCGCTGTGATTGGTGCGAGCCTGAAGCAAACCACACCCTTGCTCAACCAGCGCTGGGTGTTGCGAACCCAAAGCAAACCAAGCCCTTGCTCAATCTGCGCTGTAAGTGGCGCGAACCAAATCTTGCTCAACCTGCAGGTCTGTACGTGGTGCTAGCCAAAAGCAAACAACACACACCCTTGCTCAACCTGCGCTGTGAGTGGAGCGAGCCAAAAGCAAAGCGTGCCACCTGCATTGTTGCCTGACGTGGAGCGAGTCAAAAGCAAAAACATACCACCTGTATTGTTGCCTGACATGGAGCGAGTCAAAAGCAAAGTGTGCCACCTGCATTACTGCCTGACGTGGAGCGAGTCAAAAGCAAAGCATGCCACCTGCATTGGTGCGAGTCAAAAAGCAAAAACGTGCCACCTGCACTGTTGCCTGCCTGTGGTGCGAGTCAAGACAAATTAGAGTCTTGTGTTAACTCCGTGCCAAGCTAGCACCTGAAAGCGTTGGGTCCTCAGTCTCCCAGTACGGCTGAGCGTGAAGTAGGGGAAGGGAGGGGGGTGGGGGGTGGGAGAGAAAAATGAAAAATGTGCGCTGGGGTGAACTCTGGATCTTGAACAAAACTACTTCAAACTGCAGCCTCATAAATCTTTCACGTTCTTACTCGCACGCAACCACGTGGAATGAGGCCTCTTTGAATGTACGTGTCTCTATTTGCCGTTTAATTAGACGACGCAAATAAAAGCAAGGGGAGGAGAGGGGGTAGGAGAAAAGTGTGTGTGTGTGGGGGGGGGGGGGGAGGGTGTAAGGAAAACAAGACGAGCAGCCCCGTTTTGAAAGAGCAAGAGCCTGAAGGTCGAAAACAGCAGAAAGCGTCATCGCCATTACTTTTGTCGTTGTCACGATGGTCACCAGGAAAGCAGTGTATCACAACGTCACCGTCAGTTTACTGGTCCCATGGTGATGAAGTCTGTGCTGCGGGTTTGCGCAGGTGAAAGAACCCACGGCAGGTTTACGTTGTTCGCACGACCAGCTTGATCCAAATGACATCACAGTACAGGGATCAGGTTTACTCAGCCGATGACGTTTTATTCTCCTCACTTCATGCTGGCTCGTAAATTTTGTGACTTAATGTACTACTTACTCCACGGGTGAATTACATTGCAAATATTTTGTTGTTGCTGCAATTATGCAATTTCTTACGAATGTATTTGTGACTCACCAGCATTCTGCAGTAACAGTTCATTGAAAAAGGTCTGAAAGAAAAACCGAAACTTTTGAACACAAGAGGATGCTACTGTTTTGTTGTTGTTTAGTTTTTGCTTGTTGTTTTTGTTCTTGTATTTACTCTAGACTGCAATTTTGTTTGAGAGTTTTGTCAGATAATATTATCCGAACCGTACGTAGAGATCAGTTCAGAGCATCTCAGTATGGCATCTCCGCACTCCACATCATCTTTAACGTTTCCTCAATGGTTTCTTGAACGTAGTTCCAATCTTTGTCTGAATGACGATGGCCCTTTGTCGTACGTCTGTTCAAGAGAGATAATTCGTCATCTGTCTTCCTCTCTCTTTTCCAGACGATCGATGGGGAGAATGAAGTCCTCGGACTTTTACTTGCATTATTGACTCGAGCTCCTCAACACTGCAGGTCTTGACAAAGTCACAATTAAGCCACTTGTGTTAACTGCTTTGCTCGCCAGTCTCTCTGCTCGTTTACTTTCCTTAATTCCAGCATCTCCAGGAAACTACATCTACGGGAATCTTCTGAGATCGCTGTTGAATATTGTTAACATGCTAGTCTTTGCTTCTCATTCCGTTTTTGCATTTTTCTAGCAAGCTCACCGCAACAGTGAGAATGTGAGGCAAGCTTACTGCATCAGTGAGAATGTGAGGCAAGCTCACTGCATCAGAGAGAATGTGAGGCAAGCTTACTGCATCAGTGAGAATGTGATGCAAGCTTACTGAATCAGAGAGAATGTGAGGCAAGCTTACTGCATCAGTGAGAATGTGAGGCAAGCGTACTGCATCAGTGAGAATGTGAGGCAAGCTTACTGCATCAGTGAGAATGTGAGGCAAGCTACTGCATCAGTGAGAATGTGAGGCAAGCTTACTGCATCAGTGAGAATGTGAGGCAAGCTTACTGCACCAGTGAGAATGTGAGGCAGCTAGTCGTGAGAATGTAGGCAAGCTCCGCATCAGTGAGAATGTGAGGCAAGCTTACTGCATCGTGGAATTGGGCAAGCTGCATCATGAGATGTGAGGCAAGCTTACTGCATCAGTGAGAATGTGAGGCAAGCTTACGCATCAGTGAGAATGTGAGGCAAGCTACCGCATCAGTGAGAATGTGAGGCAAGCTGATGCATCAGTGAGAATGTGAGGCAAGCTTACTGCATCAGTGAGAATGTGAGGCAAGCTTACTGCATCAGTGAGAATGTGAGGCAAGCTTACTGCACCAGTGAGAATGTGAGGCAAGCTTACTGCATCAGTGAGAATGAGGCAAGCTACCGCATCAGTGAGAATGTAGGCAAGCTTACTGCATCAGTGAGAATGTGAGGCAAGCTTACTGCATCAGTGAGAATGTGAGGCAACTTAGACAGTGAGAATGGCAGGGTGCATCAGTGAGAATGTGAGGCAAGCTTACTGCACCAGTGAGAATGTGAGGCAAGCTTACTGCATCAGTGAGAATGAGGCAAGCTCACCGCATCAGTGAGAATGTGAGGCAAGCTTACTGCATCAGTGAGAATGTGAGGCAAGCTTACTGCATCAGTGAGAATGACTTTATTATGACAGTGCCCGGACCGTAACTTCTGGAGACAGTTTTAGCGGATATCATGCGGCTGCTTCGTTATCCATCGTTAAGCACGACGTGCGACCTTATGGGTGTATGGCACTGTCTACGTAGCTGTTGCAACTTGCTTTACAGTGAAGCCCTACCCAGATGGTCTATGATGAGCGAGCATCCTCACCTTACGATCCCGTGGATTGCTGATTTTCTCAATGAGAACACTGACCTCACCCTTTCGCATTTTTGCCCAAAGAATATCAGTCATTTCATAAGGCATTTCCTTCTCTTCTGCCCCGTTAACCCACATCTTTTAAAGGAACTCATTTTTTTTTTTCCAGCTTGTTTTATTTTTAATCACGTTTCCTGATAGCGTTCTTCTAAAATACCTGTCTGGAAGATTTGTTTACATTCCTGAAGGAGACAAAATTAATGTCTTTCACCAGTGGTAAAAGTTCAGCTTGTGTAGATTTAAACTGTGTTGTGTCTGAAACGGAAACGTGTGATTTGATAAGATTGGCCTTAAAAATCTTCTTAAATGTATGTTGTTTTTGTTTTGTGTGTGTGTGTGTGTGTGTGTGTGTGTGTGTGTGTGTGTGTGTGTGTGTGTGTGTGTGTGTGTGTGTGTGTATTTTCGTCCTGAGGTCATCCTAAGCGGTTGACGGACGTTAAAATCCAAAAACTAACTATCTGCGTGGAGAAGAGACAAAAGCGAGACGATGGGATTTTTAAAGCTTAGAAAACCAGGGTAGTGACGTTTGGCCTCGTGCGAGTTGTTCCAACACACGTCATAAACTTCGGGTCATTTCGTGCTCCCAGAATGTAACGCGTGTTGCAAAATCGGTGTAAGGAATCTTTTCAGTTTTAAGCGCTCCCTGGGACAGCCTATACCCGTCGGGCGTAATATATATATATATATGCCTTCAGAAGGCAGGCTCCTGTAACCCATCGGTCTCTGCGATCCGGTGTGAGGTACTGCGGACACAGAAATTAGGTAACTTAATTTCTGTTTAGATCACCGAGCTGGCAAATTTTCTCCCTTTAACTACTTCACTGCCCCAGCCTGTAAAATTTCCTGGCTG
>JABMCL010001642.1:260000-272500 GCA_018857735.1 Alviniconcha marisindica | reverse complement strand
ACGTGAAACATCTGGCTTCCCGGGGCGTTCTGTTTACACAATACAACCATGCACCATGTCACGTCACTTCATGCAGAGCCACATACGTAGGATGCATCCGTGTTTAGCTGTACCTACGCTTTCGGCAGAAGGACCGGGATCTTTTGCGTGCTGCTGCGGTAACACGGGGGTGGAACGGATACGGAAATAAGCATAAGAATTGCTTAAGACCGGTTGGAATTTCTCGCGCATAAGAGGCGGATAGCGTCGTTGTTCTTTTGTCCCGCAATGACTAAAAATGTCTGACACTTCCTTGAAGTTTCGGATAGATGCCTGAACTCTGTAATCCCAGCAAATCGCTTAAATGCGCAAAAATTAGCATGTTATCGAAGCAGATATACAGCTGCGCTGTTACGGAATGAAACTGCTGCTTCCTGTTTACTTGTTAGTTTAATTTGAGGCTTTTCTGGATATCTTCGGAACACATGTAAACTTTTGTAGCCAAACGTAGTATGATGATCCATCATCATGGGCCAGAGTGTCTTGGGAATAGTTTGTTCGGTACCATCAAGGTCAAGGTCACAGTGAGTGCTCACATAATCAAACATGATCGCTCCTACTGTATCCTCAGAGCTTGTGATTCATTTGCAGCCAAATTTAGTTTGATAGTACATGCATCGCCATAAACCGGAGTGTCCTGTGAAAAGATTGGATTGCTGTGTTCAAGGCCAAGGTCACAGTGATGGTTCAAAATGTGATTGAATGTTTATGAGTCTCGTACTTTCTGTCCCGCTGATATCTTTGAAACCTAACTACACTTGTGTATGTACTGTTACTAGTAACGAGACCTAGTGCCCAAAAGCGGGATATTACTGACAATATAGCAGTAACACTCAATTGGGTGGGGTGGGGAGGAATGGGGGTTGTGTCGCGCAAGGTAACAAACCATGGTACCATAGCTGGCAGCTTTCTACGGCAGGTGACTGTGTTTGTGATTGCCCCAGATAGATAAATAATTGGTTTTTAATACCCAACCGATCATGGTTAAATTAGGGCAAACTGATTGCCCCAGAACGTAGAGTATCTGTAGTATCCCCAACAGTGCCCTTGAACTAGTTCCAGTGTTCATCTCATCGACGATATGGCCCTTTCTCATCCTTTGAAGGAAGATCGTCGAGCACTTAATCTTTCTACTCCTCTCTCCTCCAATCCATCGGTGGTGTGATATGTCCTTGCGTTTGTGCTCTCAGGTAGTGTTCCAAGCTCATCAACAGTAACTCCTGACACATCAGCATCCACAGAACACCATCCGCAAGTCACAAATAGAAGTCTGATTCCCTACTTTTCATACCACATTACGCTTGGAGAGGAGTGGGAAAAATGCAACTGAATGACCCGAGGAGGGAGACATATAAAGAGCCTCCAACTTAGAGGAACTCTGTTCTTTATCTGTCTCCCTTCTCTGATAATCGTCACTCACGAAAGTTGTTTCGTAATTTAGCATAAACCCAAAGGGGCATTTTGAAACGATGTCCTTGATCATATTTGTCTCTATTTTTGTTTCGTAATTTAGCATAAACCCAAAGGGGCATTTTGAAACGATGTCCTTGATCATATTTGTCACTATTTTTGTTTCGTAATTTAGCATCAACCCAAAGGGGCATTTTGAAACGATGTGCTTGATTTTGTCTCTATTTTGGTCATGTTGAACAGTTGCACAAAACGTGATTCGAGTAGACTAGCGCCTTAATGAAAATATCATTACAATACAATACAATAATACTTTATTAATCCTTAAAAAGGAAATTCAGTTATCTGCCTTTGAAAAATAATAACAAGTACATAAAAACGTAATTAAATACTATACAGTTTCACTCACTTAATTAGAATAAAAACTTAATCAAATGAAGCAACTAAACAGTAAGAAGAAAATACAGCTGCAATCACAATCACAATGATGCCCGTATCGTTCCCACAGATACTAGCTGTCACACCCTTAACTTAATCTTCAGGTTCGTCCTTCTCGTCTCGTTCACACAGATACTAGTTGTCACACCCTTAACTTAATCCTCAGGTTCGTCCTTCTCGTCTCGTTCATACAGATACTAGTTGCCACACCCTTAACGTAATCCTCAGGTTCGTCCTTCTCGTCTCGTTCACACAGATACTAGTTGTCACACCCTTAACGTAATCCTCAGGTTCGTCCTTCTCGCATCGTTCACACAAATACTAGTTTTCACACCCTTAACTTAATCTTCAGGTTCGTCCTTCTCGTCTCGTCCTGCGTGACAGCAGACGCGGTGACAATCGCGATGACAGTCACTACACATTCCCACGGGCCGCCAAAACTGTAACATAACCGCTAGAGTTAGTGTCTGGATCAATGATCATGCAGTTAGCACCAAACTCTTTTCCTCATTCGTAACGCCTACACTCTTTAGCCCAAGCTAACTGAGGGCTGGGGTCAAACGTGGTGGGCGTGGAAGGCTTTCCTGTCTCACCCTTTGTACGTGTGCGTGTCGAGGTTGAGGAGAACGGGTGAAAAGGTTGTGCAGGGTGGTTTTGTTTCTAGTTAAAGAATAAATAGTGAAGCTTGTACGGGGGAATGTTCGGAATGTGAGAGTTAAGCCAAAAGCATATCTTTTATGTGTGTGTGTGTGTGTGTGTGTGTGTGTGTGTGGTGGTGTGTGTTTGTGTGTGTGTGTGTGTGTGTTTGTGTGTATTTTTATCTTTTTTTTCTTCTTCTTTTTTTCTTATCTTTTTTGGTTGGTTGGTTGTTTAAGATGAAAAGAAGAAAGAAAAACAACAACATTATGCTGCTGAATTTTCGTCACTATATACGGTTCTTTTGATATGTTTTATTTCTAACTAAAAAAAATAATCAAGAAACCGAAAATAAAGTGGCTTTGTTGTTGTTTTATAAATTTTGTAAAAAAATTTTTTTTATGGTATTGATAAAGATAAGATGAGAGATGGGAAAGGAATATCAAAATTTTCGTCGTTGTCAGGGACTAGGCAGGCGTACCTGCAAAATTAAAAATGGGAACATTTGCCAAACAAATGTGTACGGAATGTTAAGTGTAGGTACTGTAGAAACAAAAAAGGATTCAGGGTACAGAACAGATCATAACGGCCATATGTTTTGCAAAAAGAAAAAAAATCATTTATGCCACATCACAACTGTATCAAAACCTGAAATCACCGAAACAAGAGTAAAAACAAAAAATACGGTATTAGAATACGTCTCAACATTTTACCACATCATGAAAAACTAAAACATATAGTCACAGGAAATAATAGCTGTGGTGAGGGTGAATGAATATGGAGCGACTCAGTGAATGACGTTCATTAAAACAAGATGATGCCAAAGTAAAACATAAGCTCGGCGTCACAGTACATGTTGTCATCAAAGACAAATTCAAGAAATGTGTGTGTGTGTGTGTGCGTGTGCGTGTGTGTGTGTGTGTGCGTGTGCGTGTGCGCGTGTGCGTGTGTGGTGTGTGTGTGTGTGTGTGTGCGTGTGGGTGTGGTGTGTGTGTGTGGTGTGCGTGCGTGCGTGCGTGCGTGCGTGCGTGCGTGTGTTGGTGTGTGTGTGTGTGTGTGTGTGTGTGTGTGTGTGTGTGTGCAAATTAAATATATGCCAACAGCAAACAGGAAAACATTATACGGTTCTTTTATTTTATCTTTAATTGAATTTATTCAGCATACTTAACATTTAGCATCAGTATAGTTATGAGCAAATGTAAAACAACAGCAAACAGGAAGCTATACGTTTCTTTTAAAAGCAGGAAAAACAAACTGCAAACTTCAAAAGACATTATTTCAACTTCTTTGCATCTTGACAAGAAACACGGCCATAACGATCAAACAGCACGACATCATTTGTCAGAAAATTGAACCAAGAAATGAGCGATTACAAAAATCAAACCCAACAGGATTGTCATTTTTTTCTCTCGCGAAAGCAAATTGGAAAAGGAAGCTCTGGTTGCATGTATTTGGTGCAAAAATATAATTCCACTGTTTGGTTGTTGCTTTTGCTCCTCGGTATTTTATGTTCTGGGCAGTGGTGGTAGTGGCGATGGCTGTACTCACTTATTGTGTGCGTGTGCGCGTGCGCGCGCGCATGTGTGTGTGTATGTGTGTGCGCGCGCGCGCGTGTCTCCATCTCCCTCCTTCTCGCGCTCTCTGCATTTATGAGTGGGTAGGATTGAAATGTGTGTATGCGTGTGTGGGGGTGGGGGGGAGGGGTATGAGTAGTGTTTGTATATGTGTGTGGTCTGGCGGGGGAGGTCTGTCTACTATTGTGTCTGTCTGGTAGGTTTTTCTGTCTGCCTACGTGCGTGAGTACATGTATGCGCGCGTGCTTAAATGTGTGTGTGTGTGTGTCTGTGTAAGGAGTTTACGCGGCATTCAAACAAGCGTGAGCCGGTTTGGCATAGCGGTAAGGCGTTAGGTTGGTAAGCAGAGGGACCTCGGTTCGAATCTGCTTCGGCTCTTCTTTTTCTTCAAAAGTTGTGGTATGTGGACACTGTCTTGTGACTTTATCCCTCACAAGTATGAAACATTAAAATTGCTCTCATCGCTGCCCACCTTAATGCAGAAGTCATTCTGGTCGTGATAGTGTAGTGATGGGTATATAATCTCCCTCTGCCCCCACCGCCATACCCCCCGCCATATCCCCCGCCCTCTCCCCGTCCCGAATAAATCTTGTGGTTTCTGTGGACGTTAAGCGGCAATATCCACTTTTAGCCCCGTCGGTTGGCTGTCCTCAAATGGTTTAAGAATGCGTGTGTGCGTGTGCTTAGCTTGTGTGTATACATTGGCATAGTACGGAATAAACTAATATGTGGATATGCCAATATAGTGCATAAAGTTCATTCCGTACACACACACACACACACACACACACACACACACACACACACACACACATTCTCATACCATTTGAGGACCGCGAACCGACGGGGCTAAAAGTGGACATTGCCCGTTAAGCATCATGTTTACTCACTATTCAAACAAGTCAAACGAACACAACATATAAAGGGACGGGGGTGGGGAGGGGATAGGACAATGACGGTAAACTGCATGGCAACAGCCACACAACAGGAGTCTCTATGTTTCGTACGCGCCTCTTACTGGCGGTGGACACCGAGCGAACTAAACGACATGGGGCAGCTAAAGACTGACTCGAGCGCACGTGCTCCGTCTTGTCCCGGGCAAAGACGCACGTGCGGTAGGCCACTGTCCGCGTCCTGTGACGGCATCAAAAAAGATTGGTCACGCGCCAGAACAGACAGAGGGCTGTCTGCGTCATGGTTCGGTATTATCACGAGTCGGATCACAAACTGGCCCGGTAGACAGTCGCTTGTTTTGTTTGTTTTGCTTTTTGGTGTTGTCGTTTCTGACGGGGATTGGAGTTTTGGATGGGGCGAGGCAAAGATTTAGGCGGAGGCACCCCCCCCCCACCCGCACATACACACACACACACACCCGCCAGCCGAACAGCCACGTGACGTTATTCCGTGCACAGGAACTTGCAGTATGTAAATTTGATGGATTTCGAAGAACGATGACTTAATGTGGAATCCCGTGTTCACAAGAATCATGCTATTTGATTTAGAAAGTTGTGATTTCAGTTCAGTGGCACGTAGGCCCAGCGACAAGTCCAGGAGGCAGTTTCAGGTTGAGCACGAACGTGCCCTCTCCGACATTTCTCCGAGGTCAACGGTTCTGAAAATGTCCTTTGAATGAGGCTATAAACCGAGGTCCCCCGTGTGTATACGCATGCGAAAAGATCACATATCAACGTTAAAGGTTCTGCAGTCCATGTCAAAGTTCGGTGGATTACGGAAACATAAAAAAGCACACAAAAAAGCACGCACTTCTAATAGTGTCAGTCTCCAAAATGTTCAAGTTAGTTTAGGGAAGAAAAAGAAGAACTTGAAATTAAAGCCCTTATCGCCTACACGCCATAATCACCATGGTGACAAACAATGCTGCAAGACTTGCAACAGAGACCACTGGACAACAATCCCAAACAAAGCCCAACGTTCCAGTATGCCACCTCTACACAGCCATCACAAACAAACCACTACATTGCAATATGCCACCACGACACAGCGATCACAAACAAAACACTACATTACAATATGCCATCACATCACGACACAGCCATCACAAACAAAACACTACATTACAATATGCCATCACATCACGACACGTCCATCACAAACAAAACACTACATTACAATATGCCATCACATCACGACACAGCCATCACAAACAGAACACTACATTACACTATGCCATCACATCACGACACAGCCATCACAAACAAAATACTACATTACAATATGCCATCACATCACGACACAGCCATCACAAACAAAACACTACATTACACTATGCCATCACATCACGACACAGCCATCACAAACAAAACTCTACATTACAATGTGCCATCACGACACAACGATCACAAACAAAACACAACACTGCAATATGCCACTGCTACACAACGATCTCAAACAAAACACTACATTACAATACGCCACTAATACAGAATTGTCCACGTCGAGATCAGGAATGAACCGAATGAAAGTCACATTTTATTTCATTTTAGCTTTGTCTTTGAACCGCTGATCCCTCTTACAATAATTACAACTGCAATGTCAATATCGTTGACATGTTTGAGCTCGGACTGCATGGCCCTTTCGTGCAAACGATTGTTGGACAGAATCAGTATACTGAGCAAAGTAAACTCAGCGTGTGACACAGACATATATATATTGCATGGTAAATAACTTCCGCGTTCCATGTAACGCACCACGGGGTTAGTCAAAGGTCAAAAAGCGGGCAGTAACCTAGGCGTTGAGTCTCCCACAGTCGCTTGCCGGGCGAGTGCGCCACCTGGTTTGGCTATCGAGCTGATGTCACTGCAGCCAGATTGAAATCAAGATCAAGATGAACTTTCGATTACCTTCCCGCCTGCGGAGCTCAGCGATCAGTGGGGTTGATGCCACTGTTTTCACTGGAAGCCGTTTCGGATGACTGGTGGTTGGGGAGAGATATGCGAGACGTGCGAATTGGCACACATACAGCAGCAATAGCTTTTCACCTCTCTCTCTCTCTCACGTTCACCAACAGTAGCCTCTCTCTCTCTCTCTCTCTCTCTCTCTCTCTTCTCTCTCTCTCTCTCTCTCTCTCTCTCTCGTACACCAGCAGTTCTCTCTTCTTCTCTCTCTCTCTCTCTCTCTCTCTCTCTCTCTCTCTCTCTCTCTCTCTCTCTCTCTCTCTCTTCTCTCTACGTAACCTGCTTCCTTCTGTCTGTCTGTCTGTCTGTCTGTCTTCTTCTCTCTCTCTCTCTCTCTCTCTCTCTCTCTCTCTCTCTCTCTCTCTCTCTCTAATCGTTCTTACAGGGAATAGAATACACGTACTTGCAAGTTCTTAAAATCTCCTCAAAACCATTTGTGGGGTGGGGGGGGGGGCAGAAAAGAATGCTTCCGCGCGGGCAGAAACATGGTCAGTGAAGCACCTACTTCACGCACATCTTACTTCCCATGCATGCCATCATTAAGAACGTTCGCCCTCAACACTGATGATGAAAGCCCCCCACACACACACACAACTCTCCACCACCCGCAACCACTCCCTTCCAGACTGACAGCTCATGAATCCAGTCTTCAGTGATATCAGACAGATTCCCTGCACAGATTTCCGAAAAGAACACAGACACTCATTTATTTCTGATCTCGTGCAGTTTTGGCTTCCGGGGAAGTGTGCGCCTGACGGAAATAGTTCTAAATGTCTGCGAGTGGGGTCAGACCGACACTTTTTTCACAAACGCTCGCTTGTTGGCGCTCAGACTCGGATATTTGTCCGCCTGCTCGCTTCAGCTTAGCGCTACGGTGGAGCTGTCGTCGTAGGGGAACCCATGCTTCCCGATTCATAACGGTCGTTCTGCAGGACAAAAGAAGTGGTGCAGTGGTGCTATTAAACCAAAGCGTTGAAACGACAGGGAGTCTCTCTCTCTCTCTCTCTCTGATCAGATGTTCTGCTGCTTTATTTGCTGGTTGTATGCTCATATGTAACTGAATGATGTATGGCATGTGTATGGCACGCTGTGTTTTGTGTGTGGAAATTCTCATGTATAACGTTTCACTCACTCATTCATGCCTATATGTATATAAATAAGGCCTGTGTATTGATATCTACTCAGTAGCTTAGCAAGACTAGTTGTTAGGTTTTTGATTCAACCTAAACTACTATCCTTGTAAAATAAAGTTTTCGAGTTCGTGTTCTCTCTCTCTCTCTCTCTCTCTCTCTCTCTCTCTCTCTCTCTCTCTCTCTCTCTCTCTCTCTCTCTCTCTCTCTCTCTCTCTGATATACTTTGTTTAAGGTCTTCCAGATTTAAACAGAACTCCTCATCAATCAGTTACGTACTTAATTTCTTCTACACTTCGATCCAGATTAAGCGTTCAAAAATAACTGATAACCATTTTTCCATTTGCTAACGGTTTTGTTTCATGCACCTCGTCTTAGAGGGTTTCTCTATCTAACTCAGATAAGCAAGCTGGATTATCTGTGTAGGTATGAATGACCTCGTCTTGGAGGGCCTCTTTCTCTAATCCAGATCGTCCAGCTTGCTGGTCTGTATATGTATGGATGACCTCGTCATAGAGGGCTTCTCTCTCTGATCCAAATCATCCAGCTTTCTGGTCTGGATGACATCGTCTTAGGGGGCTGCTGTCTCTTATCCAGATCGTCCTGCTTTCTGATCTGTGTATGGTTCCATGACCTCGTCTTAGAGGGCTTCTCTGTCTAATCCAGATCATCCATCTTTCTGACCTATGTATGTATGGATGACCTCGTCTTAGAGGGCTTCTCTGTCTAATCCAGATCATCCAGTTTTCTGATCTATGTATGTATGGATGTCCTCGTCTTAGAGGGCTTCTCTGTCTAATCCAGATCATCCAGCTTTCTGATCTATGTATGTATGGATGACCTCGTCTTAGACGGCTGCTGTCTCTTATCCATATAGTCTAGCTTTCTGATCTGTGTAGGTATGGATGACCTCGTCTTAAAGAGCTTCTCTCTCTGATCGAGATTGTCTGCTTTCTGATCTGTGTAGGTATGGATGACCTCGTCTTAGAGGGCTTCTCTCTCTAATCGAGATTGTCTGCTTACTCATTTGTGTCGGCATGGATGACCTCGTCTTAGAGGGCTTCTCTCTCTAACCGAGATTGTGTGCTTACTGATCTGTGTCGGCATGGATGACCTCGTCTTAGAGGGCTTCTCTCTCTAACCGAGATTGTGTGCTTACTGATCTGTGTCGGCATGGATGACCTCGTCTTAGAGGGCTTCTCTCTCTAACCGAGATTGTGTGCTTACTGATCTGTGTCGGCATGGATGACCTCGTCTTAGAGGGCTTCTCTCTCTAACCGAGATTGTGTGCTTACTGATCTGTGTCGGCATGGATGACCTCGTCTTAGAGGGCTTCTCTCTCTAACCGAGATTGTGTGCTTACTGATCTGTGTCGGCATGGATGACCTCGTCTTAGAGGGCTTCTCTCTCTAACCGAGATTGTGTGCTTACTGATCTGTGTCGGCATGGATGACCTCGTCTTAGAGGGCTTCTCTCTCTAACTCGAGATTGTGTGCTTACTGATCTGTGTCGGCATGGATGACCTCGTCTTAGAGGGCTTCTCTCTCTAACCGAGATTGTCTGCTTACTGATCTATGTCGGCATGGATGACCTCGTCTTAGAGGGCTTCTCTCTCTAACCGAGATTGTCTGCTTACTGATTGTGTCGGCATGGGTGACCTCGTCTTAGAGGGCTTCTCTCTCTAATCGAGATTGTCTGCTTTCTGATCTGTGTCGGCATGGATGACCTCGTCTTAGAGGGCTTCTCTCTCTAATCGAGATTGTCTGCTTACTGATCTATGTCGGCATGGATGACCTCGTCTTAGATGGCTTCTCTCTCTCTAACCGAGATTGTCTGCTTACTGATCTGTGTAGATTTGCATGGGCTCTTGGAGAGCTGTTTTCCCTACTCCAAGCTGTGCAGCTTGCTGATCTGAGTAGGTTTGCATGACTTTGTCTCAGAGAGCTGCTCTCTAGTCCAGGCTGTCCAGGTGGCTGATCAATGTAGGTATGCATGACTACTTCTTAGAGATCTGCAAGGGGCGTAAGAAGCCAGTGTTTTTTCTGCACCCGCTGAGGTGCTGAGCTATACAGTGACAGTTGGCGGGGTTTGGTTTAGTTTTTTGGCATTTCCGAGCGAGATCCCATTATTCGCCACTCACTAGACACTTTCTCTGAATTTAAAAAGACAAAATCAGCTTCGTGCTTACAAAGAGAATCCTTCATTAGAGGCCTTTCTTGTTCTTAGTTTGTTGGTGTGGTTTTGCACGGGGAAAACAAAACGAAAACAAAAACGAATACAAAACAAACAAAAAGTACCATTTTTAAGAGTGTATATATATATAGTTTTTGTTGTTGTTGTTGATTTGAACAGCCCGAGAAGCAAAATCCTTTTTTGATGGAGTCAGTTCCTTTAAATGTTTGGGTATTTCGAGACTGCTAGCGGCACTAGCAGCATAGCTATCTCAAAGGTGATTTTAGTTAAGTGTCGCTAGGTGTGTGATTAATGGCCAGTAAGTAAACTGTTTGTGACAAGCAGAAGTAGCTACAGGATATCCTAAGTGTGAATGAACGCTGTTGGGTCAATGACCAATGGTACAGTACAAGGGTTTAGTGGTTGACTGTCGCTTTGGTTGAGGTTAATAATGAGAGAGAGAGGAGAACGGGAGATACACAACCAAACACACACACACACACACACACACACACACACACACACACACACACACACACACACACACCAAGGACCTGAATCGCCTAAGGCAACTAGTAATAACCAAAAGTGCATCTCGTAGTTCTACTATGATGATAATACAACGGCACTGTCCTCCTAGTACCAGATCAGCGCTATCATCCACAGTACATTTGAGGATAGTTACCTGTGGTGGAGTGCAGTACGTTGTATTACTCTCGTGCCAGGTAAGAGTTACTTGTCTTTGTTGTTGTGTTCGTGTGACGTCATTCATGCGCTAATTAACTCCCCTTGTTAATTCTGCACCAGCGCTATGGGCCTTAATCTGTTGGAGATTATTCACCTAATCCATAATTGTTTGTCTTTTTATCACTAACTCACTCGGCAGTCCCTTCCTACAGCAGTCCCGCGATAGGGTACCGTGGACGCAGAATTAAGAACCCGGAATGGAGCTATCAAAGAAAAAATGAAACAAGAAAACAACATAGCTCAATCAAACCCAGATAAGTGGCTTAGCTCTCCATCTCATTTTTCATCGTTTTTCAACTTTTAATTTTTGTTTAAGTGTCGTTTTGTAGCTTCATAAAGGGATTACCATATCCTCTTCACCGAACATGCATGTTGTGCTTTGTTCTAATAAAAAGCGTTCTTTTGATCCTTTTATATATTTGGAGGTTTCAGAGGTTCTCTCTTTGAAACCTGGAGTAAGTCAGAGTGACATGCTCCGCCTGTTGCCAGGATTTCATTTCTAATTTCTGCCGTCAAGTTCATTCAGCTTCGTGTGTGTCTATATCCTCTTCAGTCGTAAACAGTCAAATGTGCCATGAACATTAGATTCATTCAGCTTCGTGTCTATCCATATCCTCTTAGTCGTAAACTGTAAAATGTGCCATGAACATTAGATAACACTGTTCCCTGAGATTTTATTAGGAGAGAATTTTTTTTAAATCGGAAATTATCGGGTTCGATCCCCGGTAGGTGCGGCGGGATTTTTTTTAAATTTGTTTCTCTCCCCCCCGGTTTACTTCGGTATTCGTTCATCGCCGTGTTGCCACAGTAGCACTGCGAAAAATGTAGGTAGCCGGTTACATTTAGACTCGCATCACACCCATAACCCAACGAAGTTTTCGGTTGGATATGTTGCTGTCCAGGCACAGTGTGGGGAACCCATGAGGGAAACGAGCTCACACGCAACTCGCCAGGGAATGCTCTTCCACGGTCGTCTCCGCTCACTGAGCCTCCGTGGGCTGACCCTAGGCTAAAGAGCGGAACTGGTTTGCGAGAGCCGATCTCGACCTTTTTTTAATTTTATTTTAATTTATTTTTTACTGAAAGATATAAATGAAAGCCTAGGCGAGGAATGGTTCGTTGAACCTTCCCCCAAACCGCTGGCATGCGAGCGAAAGCCCCAACCAAAACAGCCCAACCGATGATCGACTCATCGTAACAGCCCTAAAAGCGAGCGAAAGTCACAACCAAAACAGCCCAACCGATGATCGACTCATCGTAACAGCCCTAAAAGTTTACCGCCACATTCCTTTTTCTTTTTTCTTTTCTTTTTTCACACCGCGATGAGGCCAGGCTGGAAGGTCGACTAACACATTCCCATCACGTGCTCGGAGCACTTCTCTGGTTGGCTAGTTATTCCCAGAGACGTCGATAGGGCAACATGGTCTAAATGCAACCCG
>JABMCL010001642.1:250000-255000 GCA_018857735.1 Alviniconcha marisindica | reverse complement strand
GTGGCAGACCTAAACTTTGTTTTCTAATGTTTAAAGCTTTAACAACAAAGAGGGGAAATGTCTCTATGGTGGGCGCATTCCTGCTAACCATAATTACAGTTTAAACGTAGACGGTTGTCTATGTCGATTAGAGACAGACTCGACTGACGGAGACACTAGTCGACAGAATGAGACAGGCACACTGAGAGCATTTAACAAGAACACTGCTATAGAGCGAGACAGAGACACACAGAACGGCGCAGAGACAGACTGGGAAAGGGGGGGGGGGGGGGGGGGGCACCGAGCTAGACTAACAGACACTAACATTATACAGACCCAAACAGACACTAACATTATACAGACCCAAACAGACACTAACATTATACAGACCCAAACAGACACTAACATTATACAGACCCAAACAGACACTAACATTATACAGACCCAAACAGACACTAACATTATACAGACCCAAACAGACACTAACGTTATACAGACCCAAACAGACATTAACGTTATACAGACCCAAACAGACACTAACATTATACAGACCCAAACAGACACTAACATTGTACAGACCCAAACAGACACTAACATTGACAGACCCAAACAGACACTAACATTATACAGACCCAAACAGACACTAACATTATACAGACCCAAACAGACACTAACATTATACAGACCCAAACAGACACTAACATTATACAGACCCAAACAGACACTAACATTGCACAGACCCAAACAGACACTAACATTATACAGACCCAAACAGACACTAACATTATACAGACCCAAACAGACACTAACACGTAGGAGCAGTCTCAGAGAGGACGATGCAGCGAAAAAATTAGATCTTAACCAGTCAGAGCTAAATAATTTTCGTCTTCCGAGAAAAATGTCGCTTCACCTGTATGGCTGTTCAGATCGAACAAGAAAAGGAATTAAATCCTTTCGGGTTTGCATGGCGCTGGTTCTCTATTGCATGTCCTTCGTAGCTTCATGTCTATGTGCCAAGTCTGGTTGCGTGACCCAGCAATACAGAAAATAAGACCTCCACCGCCACCTCCACCTACCACCACGGCATAGAATCTAGAGCTATCGAATGTTTCTGCTTTTGAAACTCGAGTAGGTCGAAGTAACCTTCCACTGAGGCCACGAATATTCCCTTCTAATTCCTGCCTATGGGACATTCATCTTCGTCAATTTTCCCCGTCCTCTTCAAATAGAAAGTGACGTTTTGTGCGAACGGTGAATAAGATTTTGATTTGTGATTTGATCACTTGCGACGGGCTTCATGGCCTTCCATACTGACCCGGCGCTAAATGTCAGCAAGCAAGCAATCAGCTTATCTGCACGACGCATGCTTCAGTCACCGAAAAACACACAACTATCAGTGCACATCTGTAGGCGCCGCTAAATTATTCACACTTTCCTAGCGGCTCTTTCGCCACAGAAGGCTCCTTATAATTGTCTGTGTGCACGTTTCTGGTTTGGGGGAAAATGGCAGTATGCAGAATTTACCTGGATCTGCGAGGAGTAGTGGTGCTTGCTGTGCAGTACGTGTTTGTAGCTGCAGTCATAACTTTCTTCCAATGAAATGCTTCAGCCACAAGCTACTGCCAAGGAAGGAACGTTCATTTGAAGTCCACGAGATGCCAGACAATCCCAACACTAAGAGACTCCGGTACTGGTAGGCTCTAACAGCACTCCACTGGAACAACAACAACGAAACAGCTTATTTGTCCGTTCGGCTCGTTTCCGCCACAAATAGCCCACAGAGCAACAAATAGCCCAGAGACGCAACAAATAACCCACAGACGCAACACACAGCCCACAGACGCAACAAATAGCCTACAGATGCAACAAACAGCCCACAGACGCAACAAATAGCCCACAGACGCAACAAACAGCCCAGACGCAACGAACAGCCTACAGACGCAACAAATAGCCCACAACGCAACAAACAGCCCACAGACGAAAATAATGCGCCTGAAGACCTCTGTTTCATGTGTCCAACGTATCTCGCGTGATCCTATTATAAATTACGTTCAAAATGTCAAACACCAACGAAAGATTCAACACGTAACACAGAGGTAGGACAGCAAATCCCGATGTAAGGCACGTACTAGTATGTAGGCAGTTTCGGAATCAGCCTGTTCGAGAATAAAGACTTTAATATCATCGGAAAAATTACGAACAGACAAGAACAACAAAACATAGTAACGAGAGCAATACGCAATAGAAGCTGGGACCTGAAAAGAATACTACAGTGATTTTTCTTCTTCTACAGCTTTAGCCAAGAAAAAGAAAAAAACTCTTCTTGATTAAGTCATTTCGTTTTTGTTTTGTTTTTGTTGTTGTTTTTGCTTGTTTTTGTTTTGATCCAAACACAAAAAGGTTCAAACGAACGCTTACTGATTATAACACGGTGTTTTGTTTGTGTTTGTTTTTTCATTCTCCTAGTGTCCTCAGTGTCAATCTCTACACAAAGAAGCTGGTCTCCTACAGATAAGAAGTAGAAACTTCAGTCATGTTCCACTATAGTCTATGCCCACTTCTTCACAGTTCCTTTAACACAATTTTTTGTTGTTGTTTTTTGCTTCCCCCGTGCTAGTCGCAGACTGATGGCCACCAGAGAAGGCTGCCGAGAGGAGGGTCATTCTCGCTTTGGCAAATTTTAGCACTAAAATTCACTCAAGTCTGGCACCTCGGGGTCCCAATATGCGCCGCCATTCTGCGTGTGGTGCATGTCGCTGCATGCGCGTGAGCACGTGTGCCCGTGCCGTTAGAGGCGATCGCGTGTAAATGAAGACAATGGGAGGTCGAGTCACTCAGCCGGCAGCTCTGGAATAAACTTAAAGGGGACATGTTGCTAAGACTTACGTTAGCCTGAAAACGCAGAAAAGGTGCAAGTGTGAACTCACATGCGGCCTTGTTCATGACGTCAGGAATACAGACTACAGGCTTCATTTTGGTTGTTCTGTCAGTGTCTAGACATTTTGGTTGTTCTATCAGTATCTATACGTTTTGGTTGTTCTATCAGTATCTATACATTTTGGTTGTTCTGTCAGTATCTATACATTTTGGTTGTTCTGTCAGTGTCTATACATTCTGGTTGTTCTATCAGTATCTATACATTCTGGTTGTTCTATCAGTATCTATACATTCTGGTTGTTCTATCAGTATCTATACATTTTGGTTGTTCTGTCAGTATCTATACATTTTGGTTGTTCTGTCAGTATCTATACATTTTGGTTGTTCTGTCAGTTCTATACATTTGGTTGTTCTTCAGTATCTATACATTTTGGTTGTTCTGTCAGTATCTATACATTTTGGTTGTTCTGTCAGTATCTATACATTTTGGTTGTTCTATCAGTATCTATACATTTTGGTTGTTCTGTCAGTATCTATACATTTTGGTTGTTCTGTCAGTATCTATACATTTTGGTTGTTCTGTCAGTATCTATACATTTCTGGTTGTTCTGTCAGTGTCTATACATTCTGGTTGTTCTATCAGTATCTATACATTCTGGTTGTTCTATCAGTATCTATACATTCTTGGTTGTTCTATCAGTATCTATACATTTTGGTTGTTCTGTCAGTATCTATACATTTTGGTTGTTCTGTCAGTATCTATACATTTGGCTTGTTCTGTCAGTGTCTATACATTCTGGTTGTTCTATCAGTATCTATACATTTTGGTTGTTCTGTCAGTATCTATACATTTTGGTTGTTCTGTCAGTATCTATACACTTTGGTTGTTCTATCAGTATTTATACATTCTGGTTGTTCTGTCAGTATCTATACATTTTGGTTGTTCTGTCAGTATCTATACATTTTGGTTGTTCTGTCAGTATCTATACATTCTGGTTGTTCTGTCAGTGTCTATACATTCTGGTTGTTCTATCAGTGTCTATACATTTTGGTTGTTCTATCAGTATCTATACATTTTGGTTGTTCTGTCAGTATCTATACATTTTGGTTGTTCTGTCAGTGTCTATACATTTTGGTTGTTCTGTCAGTGTCTATACATTTTGGTTGTTCTATCAGTATCTATACATTTTGGTTGTTCTGTCAGTATCTATACATTTTGGTTGTTCTGTCAGTATCTATACATTTTGGTTGTTCTATCGGTGTCTATACATTTTGGTTGTTCTGTCAGTATCTATACATTTTGGTTGTTCTGTCAGTGTCTATACATTTTGGTTTTCTATCAGTATCTATACATTTTGGTTGTTCTGTCAGTGTCTATACATTTTGGTTGTTCTGTCAGTGTCTATACATTTTGGTTGTTCTGTCAGTATCTATACATTTTGGTTGTTCTGTCAGTGTCTATACATTTTGGTTGTTCTGTCAGTGTCTATACATTTTGGTTGCTCTATCAGTGTCTATACATTTTGGTTGTTCTGTCAGTGTCTATACATTCTGGTTGTTCTGTCAGTGTCTATACATTCTGGTTGTTCTGTTGTGTCTATACATTCTGGTTGTTCTGTCAGTGTCTATACATTCTGGTTGTTCTGTCAGTGTCTATACATTTTGGTTGTTCTGTCAGTGTCTATACATTCTGGTTGTTCTATCAGTGTCTATACATTTTGGTTGTTCTGTCAGTGTCTATACATTTTGGTTGTTCTCTCAGTATCTATACAATAGCAGTACTCTGGCTTCCAAGATAAACTACTTAGCGGGGCTCTGTAAGTAACTTGGCAAGTGAGTAAGTTGGTGTTTTGCGCTCAGTTTGCGGGGCGCTGTCATGTTGCTTCGCTCTTTATTAATCAAGAGCAGAGAGGGGCTGGCTCGTGACGTACTTGATATTTTTAACGCACATGCGGCCTTGTTCATGACGTCAGGAATACAGACTACTGGGCACAAAAGGGTAACATGCACGGTTGTTATTTCGCAGCTTTCAAACGTCGATCTTATTAGGCCAACAGGACCAGAACTTGAGTGAAAAAACAGCAGTGTGTCTTCTCTCTCTCTCTCTCTCTCTCTCTCTCTCTCTCTCTCTCTCTCCCCCTCCT
>JABMCL010001642.1:235000-242500 GCA_018857735.1 Alviniconcha marisindica | reverse complement strand
AGCAAAGTTGACGAAAATGATCTCTCTGAGGGACACATCTATGAAGGAATTGCATCAGCAGCACAACTGTCTTAGCAGAAAAAGGATTAAAGGTATCGGTGGCAGGACCGTTTGGCTGCTGACCTACGGGCTGCCAGAAAAGAAAAGCTGAAATTGGTGACCTTCGAGCGGCTGTAGCTGGTGACCTTCGGGCGGCTATAAGCTGGTGACCTTCGGGCCGCTGTAAGCTGGTGGCTGCAGGCGGTTATAAGATGGTGAACTTCGGGCGGCTGTAAGTTGGTGACCTTCGGGCGGCTATAAGCTGGTGACCTTCGGGCGGCTGTAAGCTGGTGACCTTCGGGCGGCTATAAGCTGGTGACCTTCGGGCGGCTATAAACTGGTGACCTTCGGGCGGCTATAAGCTTTGTACAACTCAGTGAAGCTGATGACCTGCGGGGCTGCTGTACACTTCAAATAGCTGAGGCTGCTGTAGGAATAAATCACTGGTTGCGAGTTTTCGCATGCTTATTCAGTTGTTCCTCCGTGTTTACTTACATCGTTCGTCAAGACGAACTGACTGGGAGAGGGCGGCTACAGAGAGCAGTAACTGGCAGACATGTTGGTCCGTTAGGTTAAAAAACAGACTGAGGAAGGAGAAAAAGAGAGGGAGCCGGGGAGAAAGGGGGAGGGAGAAAGACAGAGACAGAGAGTGTCAGACATAGAGATGGCATGTTTATGTGTGTGTGTGTGGTGTGTGTGTGTGTGTGTGTGTGTGTGTGTGTGTGTATGTGTGTGTGTGTATGCCTTTTTCTCTCTCTCTCGACCGGTGGTCGCAGCTGCGCCATCATGGCCTTTATGACGGTCCTCACTGCACGAGGCCGCTCAGAGGCCCCCCACCATTCCAGTGGCACCACTCCGGCGGCCCGCCCAGGCCTCCCTTCCCCTATCCCTTCCCCTGGCACTTCAACCCCTACAACCCATGGCCTCCGCATCATAGCTATGTCCAGCAGCCCCGATCCCAGTCTCAGTAAATGATGATCTTTGTAGCGTAGCGTCCTCCAGGCTTATTTGAAGCTCATTTTTCCCCCTTCTGAAAAGGTATAAAAGTGTTACTGTTCCCGTTCTAACAAGGTATACAAGCGTAACTGCGACGTCCAACATTTATTACAATACTAGTTTACTGCGTAATAATAACGGATCTAGTCAGCTGGACCTTTTTATTTGTGTAAATTATCGTGGAAGTTCATTTTACGAACGTGTTTGTTCTTTTGTCTTTTTGCTGCCCCTTTGCGTGCTTTGTTTTCGTTAATTTTACGATTCTGTTGAATTTTGGTTTTGCGCTCTCTTTGTGTAAACGTACTTTTTTCGAGTGTTATTGTTTTCTTTTCTTTTTCCGGTTTGCTCTTTTTTCATAATTTCCATCGTTTATTACAATGTTGCGCGTTGGTCATCAGAATGTGTACCATTTGTATAACAAGGTTCCTGATCTGTGTGTATTCCTTAGCCAGTCAACGCCTAACTATAACATTTTTGGTATCACAGAGTCACGACTAGACTCCAGAATTTCTAAAATATTAACATTCCAAATTATTGTATTTCGAGAAAAGATTCAATTGTTATTGGACAGACTGGTATTGCAGTATACATACACAACTCTATTGCTGACATTACACACAGGCGTCAAAACCTTGAAAGTGACCTTGTCGAATGCATTTGGCTTGAACTGAAACCAAGTACGAACGCTCCTAATATTTTTTTTTTTTTTTTTATACAGAAACCCTTCTGCTTCTTATGAATGGTTTGACAACTTTGTACAAATGATAGATAACATCCATACTGTTAAACCCCATGCTGATATTCTTGTACTAGGAGATTTTAATATTGTTTTACTAAAGCCACACTCTTCCTGGGACTCTACTATTACACTGCTAGGCTTAACCCAACTTGTGAAATCACCTACTAGAATTACACAGACGTCTGCCACTCTTATTGACCATATATATACAAACAACCGAGTAATCACCGAGGTCAGTGTACCTGACCTGAGCATAAGTGACCATTGTCCCATCTCCTGTTCAAGATCGATTAAGCTTCCAAAATGTGAGCCCAAAACCCATTCATATATATCATTTCGATCTTTCAAACTTTTTAAAAGGCTGCCTTTTTCAATGACCTGCACTGGGCCCCGTTCACTGAAGTACTGAATTGTACTGATCCCGATAAAGCCTTGGCGACATGGTATAATGTCTATCTCATTGTTGTTAATAGACATGCACCTTTAAAGTGCAAGCGGGTAAAACATCCAAAGTTACCACCATGGCTTAACAAAGACATCAAGGAAACAATGGCAGAGAGAGACAAACAAAGAGAGAAAATGTTTCCCTGAATACAAGAAATTAAGAAATAAAGTAAAAAATCTTGTGAGAAAAGCCAAAAAAGAATACTTCCAAAAGCTCATAGAGCGTGATAACAATATGGGATCTGTGTGGCGTGCTCTAAATGTGTTTACGAAAGGACATCGTTCTACTTCTGCCGACATCCCGAAGAATCTAACTGCAAATGTTTTCAATAATCTTTCCTGTCTGTGTCAGAATCATTAATAGAACCAAGAACAAATGTATATGAGTGCTCAAATCTTCTACATGATTTCTGCAAAAAAAAAACTAGCGGGCAAGACCCATTTGTCATCCCATATCTCCGTTTCAAACATATCGAGGCTGGAAAACAAAAAATCGTCTGGTCTGGATGGTATAAGCAACCAGCTACTAAAATTGTCATTGCCATACATAATAGACTCGCTTACATATGTTTTTAACTTATGCATTGAGAAAAACGTTTTTCCGTCTGAGCTTAAAAAAGCCAAAGTGGTTCCGCTTCCAAAATCTACGGATAAAACAAATCCAACCAATTACAGACCAATATCACTTCTGTCTGTTTTGTCAAAGCTTCTCGAAAAGCATGTGCACATTTATTTAAATGATTACTTAGAAAAGCGGCAACTCCTTCACCCCTTTCAGTCTGGATTTAGACGTAAATACTCCGCAACACTGCATTGGACGTCTCACAAATACTTGGCTAAAAGCCCCAAAAAATCTGAGGTGTCTGGAGTAGTATTCCTAGACCTAAAGAAGGCTTTCGACCTGGTTGATCACGATATTCTATTGAAGAAGCTCGCCATTTATCTTAAAAACTCAAGTTCTCTACCATTTAAAAAAAATCATATCTTCATAATAGAACGCAATGCGTCTTACTCCATGGCTCTTACTCCTCCAAAGAATCAGTAAAGTATGGTGTACCACAAGGTTCTGTTTTGGGACCTATTCTTTTTAGTCTCTTTATCAGTGACCTTCCATTACACGTGAAAGATATATCTGTTGATTGTGACATGCTTGCAGATGACACAACACTGCACACATCTGGAAAGATATTGCAAATCAGAAGCAATATGCAAGACAGCTTAGATCAGGTATCCAATTGGTGTGATAATAATCATATGGTCATCAATCCGACCAAGACCAAGTCATGACAATCGCTACCGACAGAAACACCAGTGTCACCCTTCCACTCGATCTCGTTCTAAACGGGGCGAAAATTGATCAAGTGTCAGAACACCGTCTTTTAGGTATAACCATAGACAATAAACTTCGCGGGACTCATATTAATAATGTGTTAAAACAGTTTCAAGACGAGCCCTTTCCCTTTTGTCGAAAATTTAAAGGGACATCGTAGACATCGACACCAGAAAACTGTTCTTCAATGTCCACATTAAACCTCACGTTGATTATGCGTCAGTCGTGTGGGACGGATGTAGTGATGTTCTCAAAAAGAGATTAAATTCTCTGCACAGAAGATCTGTAAAGTTAATCCTTCCAGATACAACTCTAATTTCTGACCAGAAATTAAGGAGATGAGATTAATGAGCCCACAAAACAACTTGAATATAACAAAGGTTTTTTCATGTACAGGGTCCTTAACAATGAGGCTCCAGGGTACATATCTAACCTGTACCCCACACACTCCCTCACGCTATTCCAACTCTGGGAACTATCACCTTAGTTTGCCTAGGCCAAGGATAGACATGTTCAAAACAAGTATATCCTTCTCTGGTGTTTATCTATGGAACAACCTACCTCTGACAGTCAGATCTTGTCAGTCACTCAGCTCTTCCAAGCGTAAACTTCGTGCACACCTTGAAGTAGTTACATAGGATGGACTGTGACATAATACTCCGCCCAATCCTTCCGACTGCTTGTGATAGTGCCAGAGAGACAGAGAGAGAGAGATTGAGGTTTTCGAGTGATTGCCATTACAATGACTGGTCATTTGAGACCTATTTTATACACCCATACAACTCCGCCCAGTCCTTCCGACTGCCTTCCGACCCACCCCCTCCCCCCGTTTTTTTTTTGTTCCCCCCCCCCCCCCCCCCCCCCCCCCACCCTTCTCCCTTACTGTTCTTTATAAGAAAAGCATTGACTGCTTCTCTTTTCTTTTCCGATACTAGTCCTATGAACTGATCAGATGTTCTGCTGCTTCATTTGCTCATAATATGCTCACCGTATGCTCATAATATGTAACTGAATGAAGTATGGCATGTGTTCATCTGGCGCTGTGAGCACGCTGTGTTTTGTGTGGAAATTCTCACGTATAACGTTTCAATCACTCATTCATGCCTATATGTATATAAAGTGATGTCTGTAATTTGATATGTATTTATCAGTAGCTTAGCAAGGACTAGTTGTTAGACAGGTTTTTGAATGAACCTAAACTACAATCCTTGTAAAATAAAGCTTTCGAGTTCGAGCTCCTCTCTCTCTCTCTCTCTCTCTCTCTCTCTCTCTCTCTCTCTCTCTCTCTCTCTCTCTCTCTCTCTCTCTCTCTCTCTCTCTCTCTGTTTACACTTCCTACACATTATTTCGTTGACTGTGACTGATGATGACTATTGATGTACAATTGTTGCGTGCGCGCGAGTGTGTGGTGTGTGTGTCTGCGTGTGTGTGTGTGTGTGTGCGTGCGTGCGTGCGTGCGTGCGTGCGTGCGTGTGTGTGTGTGTGTGTGTGTGTGTGTGTGTGTGTGTGTGTGTGTGTGTGTGTGTGTGTTGGTACTTCATAAACATTATTTCACTGACTGATGTGATTAGTGATGAACAACTTAATGTTGCTTACATCATCCCCCACCATCCACAATGACACGGGCAGATGTCCTACTCATTAAAGCACTCTCTCTCTCTCTCTCTCTCTCTCTCTCTCTCTCTCTCTCTTCTCTCTCTCTCTCTCTCTCTCTCTCTCTCTCTCTCTCTCTCTCTCTCTCTCTCTCTCTCTCATTTGTATACATTATATTTTCATTCTCATTATCGAATTTAGTTTTTTCGGTTTTCTGGTGTCCATTTCAACATGGTTTGTAGAAATGTACGTGTACTCAACATATTGTATCTCACTGTATCCTTAATTACTAGTTTCCCTCATGGGCGAGAGCTGGGTGTTAAAAGAACTCGTAAAATAAAGTTTATTCATTCATTCATTCATTCTCTCTGTCTGTGTCTGTGTCTGTGTCTGTGTCTCTCTCTATGTGTCTGTGTCTGTGTCTCTCTCTCTCTCTCTCTCTCTCTCTCTCTCTCTCTCTCTCTCTCTCTGTCTGTCTGTCTGTCTGTCTGTCTGTCTGTCTGTCTCTCTCTCTCTCTCTCTCTCTCTCTCTCTCTCTCTGGCTGGCTGTCTGTCTGTCTGTCTGTCTCTGTCTTCTGTCTCTCTCTCTCTCTCTCTCTCTCTCTCTCTCTCTCTCTCTCTCTCTCTCTCTCTCTCTCTTCTCTCTCTCTCTCTCTCTCTCTGCCCTGCCTTCCAACGTACCCGGTCCCAGCCAAAAGCGTATTATGACAGGCATTAAGTAGTCTCAACGCAAACACAAGCAGCTCACACTCGACTCAGTAGGGCCTTCTCACAGACCCGATTCCTGGCCGTCAATGCAAGATGCCCTCGCTGTGTGGCCGATACGGTGTGATCGCAGTGCAACAGGTCCGCCCTTCTTGCTCTATCGGTCTGAGAGTAACCCTCGGTGTTAGGCGACCTCACTTGTTTTCTCCGCACATAAACTTTATGTTAAAAAAATTACCCGCCACCCCCCCCCCCCCCCCCCCCCCCCCCTCACCCCACCCCCCATGGAGTTTGAGCATGCGTGTGTGTGACGAAGAACGGAGAGAGCGGGAAGGACTGTAAAGCTGTAGTAGTTCAAAAAGTTGAGAGGGGGCGGAACGTGTGATTGCGTTGCAACACATGAAAGCAGTTTTGTATTTTATTCGTTCAGAAACTGGGAGTCAGTGGAGTTGCTGTAGGAGAAGTGTGCAATTGTGATGGCGCATCTCGCAGCGTACTGGCCACAGCAAAACTGGCAACACTCGTGTTTCTTTGTTTCAGGGTGAAGTTCTCGGTCTGCGTTTTTCAGTGTCAACTGGACTTGGGGCAAGCCGGATAGCTCAGTGGGTACAGCGTCAGACCGAATAGACAGGCGCAATACTGACGCTGGTTCGAGTCCCCGGTGCGGCAAGGGATTTACTCTCTTACGTACTTGCAGCGTAAGTGCTTTTTCTTTCTTTCAGCTCCGCCGGAGAGCATTTTTTCTTTGTTTCTTTCAACTCCAGTGATCGCTCTTTCTGTATTTCTCTCAACTCCAGTGATCGCTCTTTCTGTATTGCTCTCAACTCCAGTGATCGCTCTTTCTGTATTGCTCTCAACTCCAGTGATCGCTCTTTCTGTATTGCTCTCAACTCCAGTGATCGCTCTTTCTGTATTGCTCTCAACTCCAGTGATCGCTCTTTCTGTATTGCTCTCAACTCCAGTGATTGCTCTTTCTGTATTGCTCTCAACTCCAGTGATCGCTCTTTCTGTATTGCTCTCAACTCCACTGAGTGCTTTTCTGTCTTTCTTTCTTTAAAATGCGATGAGCGCCTTTCTTTCTTTCAACTCCGGTGAGCGACTTTTCCGTCTTTCTCTCCAAAATCCGGTGAGCGCTTTTTCCGTCATTCTGTCGAAAATCCGGTGAGCGTTTTTTTCCGTCTTTCTTTCGAAAATCCGGTGAGCGCTTTTTCCGTCATTCTGTCGAAAATCCGGTGAGCGTTTTTTCCGTCTTTCTTTCGATTATCCGGTGAGTGCATTTTCTGTCTTTCTCTCGAAAATCCGGTGAGCGCCTATTCCGTCTTTCTCTCCAAAATCCGGTGAGCGTCTTTCTCTCCAAAAGATCCGGTGAGTGCTTTTCCCGTCTTTCTCTCGAAAATCGAGTGAGCGCTTTTTTCATCATTCTCTCGAAAATCCGGCGGGCGCTTTTTCCGCCTTTTTCTCAAAAATCCGGTGAGCGCTTTTTCCGTCTTTCTCTCGAAAATCCGATGAATGTTTTTTTCGTCTTTCTGTCGAAAATCCGGTGAACACTTTTCCGTCTTTCTTGAGTGAAGCCCGGTGAACGTTGTTGGGGACAACTCTGCCCTTTCTCAGGAGATGACCTCGTGCTCCTGGTGTGCATAGGACCGTGTCCAGA
>JABMCL010001642.1:217500-227500 GCA_018857735.1 Alviniconcha marisindica | reverse complement strand
CGGTGGTACGTGTTTCGGACAGCGGGGGACACACGCGTGTATTATTGCAAATTTGAATAACAATAACAATAGACTTTATTCATCCTAGTTGGAAATTAAAGTTGGCTTTCAATCTCATACATTAAAGCAGAACCAAACATTCAGTTTAAATGATGTCTTAGTAATTCAAGGACATCACATACACAAAAACACGCACGCACGCATGCACACACACACACACGCACACACACACACACACACACACACACACACACACACACACACACACACACACACACACCACACACACACACACACACACACACCACACACACACACACACACACACACACCACACCACACACACACACACAGCACACAGCTACACACCACATTCACAACATCTGCTCTAAATGACAAATGCACACACACACACACACACACACACACACACACACACACACACACACACACACACACACACACACGGTTAACGACTTTAATATTTTTCATTAGAGCAGAGGATAAAAGCGAGATTTTATAACGCTTTGTATTTGTTTTTGGGAGCAGAAATCGACCACTGCTACTGCTGCGCCTTCGTTCAACGTAGCGTTTCGTTGGGTGTAGGATCATTTAATATTTGCATCAGCGTTTCTGTCAATCTTTTTTTCACGGAAGGTTTTAAAATTGACCGCTGGCTTTCCCACCACATGATCTGCTTTTTTTTTCTTTTTCTTTTTTACAATCTTTTCCAACCTTCCTCTATTACATTTTGCAATAATTCCACTCCAGCAGCCAGAATGAAATATAGTAAGGCTATATATATCACAGCATTTAAAAAAGTTATTCACATATATTTGAACTGACACCAACACATCTCGGCTTTTTCAAGCAGTGCATTGTCGAGTTCACTTTTTAAGCAAAGAGTTGATCTTCTCTTTCCAGTTTAGTTTACTATAACAAGAACAACAACACCCAAATACTTATATGTTCCTACTATCTCCGCTGCTTCTCCTTTACTGTTGACTGGTTTGGTGTATATATTTGATTCTTCCTGAAGTCAATACACATCTCTTTAGTTTTGCAAACATTTAATTACAGGTAAATTTTATCGCACTATATTCACAAAGTTTTCAATCTGCTTGTGGTATAGTGCGTCCTCATCATTATTGACTTTGTCCAAGCAGTTCTGCATCAGTTGTAAATGTCACTAAAGGACAGGACTCACCGGTGCTTCTACAGTCAGCTGTACACAGCGAGAACAGAAAGGGTGCTAAAACTGTGCCTTGAGGTGGTGCACCTTGTACAGATAGTAGATGACAGTACAAGAGAGCATCATGGAGAAAGTCTCTCTCTCTCTATAGAGAGAGAGAGAGAGAGAGAGAGAGAGAGAGAGAGAGAGAGAGAGAGAGAAGAGAGAGCATAGTCCTACGAAAACAATTTACATAAAGTATTATAAAAAATATTTAAAAAATATATATATATTATGTTTTTTTATAATACTTTATGTAAATTGTTTTCGTAGGACTATGCTCTACATGTCTATATAATATCATGTTTAGGATAATATGTATCATGTGAGCGCTCAGGGCGTTGATGAGCGCATGATAAATGTACATTATTATTATTACTGTACGAAACGCTAATGCAAATATTAAATGACCCTACACACCCAGTGAGATGCTACGTTAATAGCAGGCGCAGCAACAGGAGTGGTCGATTTCTGCTCCCGAAAACAAATTCTCCCATGCTAGTGGAGTCTACCACCTAGACATTGGTTTCCTTTCGCTAGCACTGGGCTCACATCCTCTCGACCACCTTTAGGTGCCGGTGGTCACTGAGGAGCTACTCAGGTAGCGAAACGCGTGTCTGACCAAGGCAACCAGCATAATAATGGTCCCCACCAGGATCAGATTTCTGATAGCCTGCTCTCTGCTTATCAGTGTAGGCCAAACATCGGATTCGGCGCCGGAGGGGTGGGGTGGGGGGTGGGGTGGGGGCCTGGGGGGTACTGATGCACCCATTAGGCTCTTTATGAAAGGAATATGACTCTCTATCTTAAGGAGTATGACTATCTAAGGATGAGTATGAATCTCACTATCTTCCCCAACCCCCGCCTCCCTTGTCGGATTTACTCTGGTTAAGGTCTTCCAGACCTAAATGTACCACATCGACAGTTAATTACTTGCTTGTTTGTTGTTGTTGTTTCCCGACATTTTGGCCTGAAATTGATCATTAAATCAATTTCAATCAATCAATATTTTATTTTATGTCTGTTCACATCGAGGTGATATTAGACAAAAACAAAAACATATAATTATTATTTATACTAATTTTCCCACAGGACTATGAATAATCGATTTGACAATATTAGTAATAACATCAGTATTATACAAAATATCTCTTACATTGTTGTAAGCATTTAAGTCATATCCATTTTTCTGAAATAACTCTGTAGCAATAGGACATTCAAGCAGTATGTGTTTAACAGATAAGATATTTTTAGAAACACATGTCACATTCTGTGAATATTTAGTGTTCCATGAATTTAAACGTAACTTGCATATTACTCTTGCTAAATATCTAGAACAAGAAGGTATCGCAAATTTACTTTTTTTTCAATTTGTTTATACACAGTCTTCTTAAGTAGTGAATTAATCTCATGAGATGACAGTAGTAGGTTATTGGATGATATGTTTTTCGTAGCACCTTGTTTAGCTAATTTGTCTGATATTTCATTCCAATAAAGACCACAATGAGACGGTACCCAACAAAACTCAATCCCAATACCCTTAATTAATTAATCATTAATTCTTCGTAGAGAACTGCATCCATTTATTGGATCCAAGCACTAGTAATTACCGTTGAAGCTTAAATCTCCTTGCCTATGTTGAGCTGCCTTGACACCTGAACACCTTCGGGGCCATTTTCCACAGATCTAACACTCTCATGCATCCTTATGGATCCGTAGTTCAAAGGCAGAGTACTCGTGCTTGCAGAGTTACGTTTCTTTGCAAAGTACTCTCAAACGCTCTAATTTCAGCATTTCCAAAAAGGATTCTTTCTCAACATTCAAAATTTACTGCCAATAAATGGCAGATTTTTTATATTTCTTCTAAATACACGTCTCCCTTCTTTTAGAGCTTTCAGAGAATACAAGTTAAAGTGACGCGAACGATATTTCTAGGTCGATGTTTCTTCTTTCCCAAGATGAAAATTATTTGGGGGGAACTGTTGTTGCTATGGAGGGGTAATGATACTGAAACGTTGTTCAAGAGACAAACGGGAAAAGACAGTGCACTCAGGTTCCCTGGATACTTTGTACAGCATTATTTCAGCATGCCCAGCGAACGCGTTTCTTTTTTAACTTGTCTTGTCTCTGGGAAACTCCCGGCTTGGTTTGGTTCCATCCATGCATACATTAGACGTTCAGTTCCCTAATGGCAGCGGACTGGTGAGCCGGTTTGGCCTAGCGGTAAGGCATTAGGCTGGTAAGCGGACGGACCTCGGTTCGATACCGCATCGGCTCTCCTTTCTCTTCAAAAAGGTTGTGGTTTGTGGACACTGTCTTGTGACTTTGTCCTCACTTCCTACTGAAACATTAAAATGGCTCTCATCGCTGCCCATCTTAATGCAGGAATCATTCTGATGGTGACAGTGTAGCGATAGGTAATTAATCTCCCTCTTCCCCCACCTCCATACCCCCTTCTCCCCCTTCTTCCCGTCCCTAATAAGCCGTACGGTTTCTGTGGACGTTAAGAACCATGTTTACTTACTTGCTTACTAATGGCAGCGGTTTGTGGACGCAGGATGTTGGGGGACACGCCGCCACACGGCTGCCTGAAGGGGGGGGGGGCAGAGGGATGTAAAGCAGAGACGGAGACAAGGAGACATGGGATACCTTCTTTTATGATTTCACGGGTACTTTAATGGCGACTGATTACTATTTCCGCTTGCCAACCGTCAGAGTGGAAGTCTCCGCTGCGTATGTTTTTTGGGGGGTTTTGTGTGTGTGTTTTTTCGGAGTAGGAACAGGTTCCGGAGATGTGAATGCGCTGTTGCAGTCACTCGGCGTATTAATGTCCCTTGACCATATGACTTTTGGACTCGAGACGGTCAAAACATCAGCCAGTCAGATACGGCTTTTAGAAGTCCGATCTAAAAGAAATTTTTTACTTTTGTTTTTGATTTCCTGTGTGTGTGTGTGTGTGTGTGTGTGCGTGCGTGCGTGCGTGCGTGCGTGCGTGCGTGCGTGCGTGCGTGTGTGTGTGTGTGTGTGTGTGTGTGTGTGTGTGTGTGTGTGTGTATGTGTGTGTGTGCCTCTAGTGCGTGTGTGAATGTCATTAAAATGTGTGTGTGTATGTGTATGTTCAAAGTCTATAATTTATCATGAGTGCGTACCAGCGAATCGAATTGTCTCCGGAACTAATGTCCAAACCATTTCGCAGCTGTGAAACGACAGAACAGATATGTTTCCCAATTGCCCGACGTGGAGAAAATCAACAATTTGTAGTCTATGTGTGCCATAGGGGATAAGGGGATGGGGGGGGGGGGGGGGGGGGGGGGGGGGGAGACACAAGGAGAACCGGAAGTTGTCTTGAGGTGCTGAGGCTGGAAAATGCAAATACGTGTGGCGGGTGTGATTAACGTTGATAAGCATTATCGCGGCCACCCACCCATTGAATTCTCTCTCTCTCTCTCTCTCTCTCTCTCTCTCTCTCTCTCTCTCTCTCTCTCTCTCTCTCTCTCTCTCTCTCTCTCTCTCTCTCATCTCTCTCCTCTCTCTCTCTCTCTCTCTCTCTCTCTCTCTCTCTCTCTCTCTCTCTCTCTCTCTCTCTCTCTCTTCCCCCGTCTCCTCTCTCTCTCTCTCTCTCTCTCTCTCTCTCTCTCTTCTCTCTCTCTCTCTCTCTCTCTCCTCTCTCTCTCTCTCCTCTCCCTCCCGTCTCTCTCTCTCTCTCTCTCTCTCTCTCTCTCTCTCTCTCTCTCCTCTCTCTCTTCTCTCCTCTCTCTCTCTCTCTCTCTCTCTCCTTCCTCCGTCTCTCTCTCTCTCTCTCTCTCTCTCTCTCTCTCTCTCTCTCTCTCTCTCTCTCTCTCTCACTCTCTCTCTCCTCTCTCTCTCTCTCTCTCTCTCTCTCTCTCCTCTCTCTCTCTCTCTCTCTCTCTCTCTCTCTCTCTCTCTCTCTCTCTCCTCCCCCTCCCTCCCTCTCTCTCCACTCTCTTCCCCCGTCTCTCTTCCCTCTCTCTCTCTCTCTCTCTCTCTCTCTCTCTCTCTCTCTCTCTCTCTCTCTCTCTCTCTCTCTCTCTTATGTCCACCCCCTCTCTCGCTCTCACTGTGATGACTTGCAACAGTGCTTAGAAGTAACTATGGCTGACAGTAATATCATAACAAGCAGGAACAAAGCTAGAGTTGCCCTTATTCTGATATTACACAAATCTGGTGAACAAATCTGTGAATTATTTGTTCACCTATCTGTCACACGATTGAACAAAGAGGGGCAGCTGTGCGCTCCACAATAACACAGAAAACGCGATTTTCAAACCAAATGATTTCCCCCAAGACTCAGGCAAAGGCGATACAGAAATGTGAAAAATGTGAGAGAAAAACACGAAAACAAAATCTATTGTTTCGTGATCTTGCCTGAAGCTGATTATCATTGTCCTGAGCTAGCAGTTGGCATCATCCGTTTTGTTATTGTTTGTTGAGTGCGCGTTGATTTGAATGAATAGTTTGAAAAAGATTACCAAGAGAGTAATTTCATGACTGATGTTACAATATTTATGTTCTGTTTTTCCTTTATGTTGCGAGTGATCTTTCATTTCTCTCTTTGATTTTTGTTTCTTTCGTTTGTTTTTCATTTCTTTTCTTCTTCTTCTTTAGAGTTCTTCCTCTACTTTCTAATTCTTTGTTTCTTCTTCTTCTTCTTCTTCTTCTTCTTCTTCTTCTTCTTCTTCTTCTTCTTTTCGTATTTTTTATTATTATTGCTTTTTCTTTTTGTTTGTATGATTTCTTCTTCGTCTTTTGTTTTAGACATCTTCTTATTTTGTCACCTCCATCTTAATACATATGGGTTTTTTGTGTGTTTGTGTGTGTGTGTTTGCCTTTCGTGCGCAAAAAACACAGGCACTGTCCCATGGTCCTTTTTGCCCACAAAGCACACAGGCGCTGTCCTTCTGTCCATTTTGCCCACAAAGCACACAGGCATTGTCCCACCGTCTTTTATGCCCACAAAGCACACAGGCATTGTCCCACGCGTCCTTTTATGCCCACAAAGCACACAGGCACTGTCCCACGGTCCTTTTTGCCCACAAAACACACTGGCACTGTCCCACGGTCCTTTTTTTGACCACAAAACACACAGGCACTGTCCCACGGTCCTTTTTGCCCACAAAACACACAGGCACTGTTCCACGGTCCTTTTTGCCCACAAAACACACAGCTGCTGTTCCAGAGACGGGCGGCAAGAAGGCCCAGTGGCCACGGCAGACCTACAGTTCTTTGAGAACCAAAGCCAAGTTTCTGCATAAACGGGCGTCTTTGTGTGGAGGGTGGAGACATGTGAGAAGGGACAGAGAGGGCGCCCTTGGACGACGTATAGTTCCCGTATCTAAATTTGAAAACAGTTGTCGCCTTGGTAATTTCCCCTGGCTACATACAGCTAAGAGAGTGAACTGGGCGCTGCAGAGCTGGTTCCGGTGTTTCAGTCAGATATTTGCTCTGGAAATTGGTACAGCGTATGTACACTTGCGGACGCGCACTCGCGGCCACACCCACACGGCGCGAGTGCGCGCGCGACACTATCTCACACACACACACACACACACACACACACACACACACACACACCACCACACACACACACACACGCACGCACGCACGCACGCACGCACGCACGCACGCACGCACGCACGCACCACACACACACACACACACACACACACACACACACACACACACACACACACACACACACACACACACACACACACACACACACACACACGTGCACGCGTTCACAATTGCATAGCATGATGACTATCAGGCTCCAGCAGATTGCTGAAATTATTATCGGGTCACTGTAATTAGGTTTCATTATTGTAGTGGTCGATTAATCTAGGCTTAATTCATTATTGTAATGCTCTCCATGCCGGCACTCCTCGGGTTCTCCTTGTTAAAATTCAAAGAGTGATCAACTGTTCAGCTCGCCTCATCTTCAAAGCTCGTAAATCTGCCCACATCACTGCTTTGCGATCTCCACTGGCTACGGATTCAATACAAAATATCTCTCATCTGCTTCCACATTGTCTCTGATATGTCTCCTCTATACGTTTCTGAGTTGCTTCATCTCTCTCTCTCTGTCTCTGTCTCTGTCTCTGTCTCTCTCTCTCTCTCTCTCTCTCTCTCTCTCTCTCTCTCTCCTCCCTCCCCCCCCCCCCCCTCTCTCTCTCTCTCTCTCTCTCTCTCTCTCCTCTCTCTCTCTCTCTCTCTCTCTCTCTCTCTCTCAAATCAGTATTCTAAGCGACCACGTTTAGCTGTTACTACTTCCAGACTAATACCGCTACTGCTACAAGTGTTGCTGCTGTTGTTGCTGCCACTCAGTGCTGCAACTACAAAGACGACCAGCGGTGTATAACCAGAGAAGAACGAACGGCATCAGAGAGAAGGTTAGGGCATCGATGTACCAGGAGAGGACTTCGACAAGACAGAGGAGCAAGGCCAAAACCAAGAAGAAAAAGAAACGAGTCAGAAAAGGTTTCACACCAACGTCAAACTCAGCCTCTTAAATACTGCCGTGCAAGTTTCGCTTGGTTTGGACACTTTGGAGCGCGGTAACTTGTTTATAGATAAGATACTGTTATCAGAGCGCCCCGGAACGTCAGACAGCGCAGTGTAAGGCTGGCACACCTCTTCGGTCCCTGTATATAGTGCAGAGGCGCAACGTGAGCACAAACGCTGCATGCACTCCCAGGCAAAACCGTATGCTAATGAAAGGAAACTCTCGCTTCCATGAACTGATTGCTCCTACTTCCTCCACGTGCCGTCATCCTCACAGATTCAAAGTGAAAACTGGAATGGGAAGCCCAGACTGGCATGTATCAATGGTCGACAGTCACCTTCGAAAACTCCTGTGGGTGTACTGCCATGGACATGCCGGAGTGAAGGGAAATGACCCAGCAGATACAAGTGGCTTGCTACTCGGAAGATCTGAAGTGTTAAAGAGGTTGAGATACTACCTGCTTCTACAAGGCCAAGGCCATCTCACCATCGATCGCCTGGAGGAGAGAGTCGTGGAAAGAGGAAGCGTCTAGATCTTCCTTGAAAGGACGAGAGAGGGCCATCTCAGTCAGACGAACATTGGAACCGTTCCGAAGACAACATTAGGGATGCCATCTTGAACTGAACCGAACTAAACGGTAAGGAAACTCGGACGGAGAATTTAGGTCCCCTCGGCTGCCATTCGTTCTTCTTGTAGCGTTTCCCAGCTGAGCAGTCTGGAGGTCACCGGGTGAATACCATTGTGCATTGACAAACGCGTTTCGTAGGGTGAGAGGACTGCAAGGGTGAACTGTGTTTATTGCCCCATTACACGGGCAGACATGCGCCGTCTTCCGAGCATTTGCCTCCGTTTATAACGGGAGGATGCTGCTATGCAAGGAGCTTATCATGGCTGAAGATAGTCCCCACATAATTATGCAGCACACAGTTACATTTTAATGTAACCTTGATGTTCTTGCTGGTGTCACAGCCCAGGCCAAGGCGAATAAGCTCTCTCTTCAAAGCCTAGAGTAGGTCAGAATAAACTCTCTTTAATGCCTAGAGTAGGTCAGAATAAGCTCTCTTTAAAGCCTAGAGTAGGTCAGAATAAGCTCTCTTTAAAGCCTAGAGTAGGTCAGAATAAGTTCTCTCTTTAAAGGTTAGAGTAGGTCAGAATAAGCTCTCTCTTTAAAGGTTAAAGTAGGTCAGAATAAGCTCTCTCTTCAAAGCCTACAGTAGGTCAGAATAAGCTCTCTTTAAAGCCTAGAGTAGGTCAGAATAAGCTCTCTCTTTAAAGCCTACATTAGGTCAGAATAAGCTCTCTCTTCAAAGCCTACAGTAGGTCAGAATAAACTCTCATCAAAGCCTAGAGTAGGTCAGAATAAGCTCTCTCTTAAAAGCCTTGAGTAGGTCAGAATAAACTCTCTTCAAAGCTTAGAGTAGGTCAGAATAAGCTCTCATCAAAGCTTACAGTAGGTCAGAATACGCTCTCTCTTTAAAGTCTAGAGTAGGTCAGAATAAGCTCCTCTTTAAAGCCTAGAGTTTGTCAGAATAAGATCCTCTTTAAAGCCTAGAGTTTGTCAGAATAAGCTTCGCATGCTTCGCATGCTATCAAGGATTCAGCCGTTCTGGTTTCTTCTTTATCACAAATTTGTTTGTTGATTATGCACAGATTGTGACAAATCGCTTTGAGGCTAACATGTCAATGTGTGTATTGGTCTGTTTATACTTTGAGTGAGTTTCCAGATCAAAGGACTGTATGGTCTTGAATAAGAACTGGTTCTTGCTTATGCCTGTACACACCTGGGTCGCTGAGTGTGTCTAAAATGTAGGCTATATATGACACGGGGGGGGGGGGGGGGGGGGCATACGTTTTTCAAGATAAACCCGTGGTGGAGTTTATGTCTCTTGTGTTTACTTACATGCCAGGAGAGAGTTACCGTCGAAAACTAAGGTCTTTGTTGTTGTGTTTATGTGTGACGTCTTTCGAGCGCTAATTAACTCCCTTGTTTGTTGATTCTACTTTCTCGGTTCATTCAACTTGTATCCGACGCAGTTAACATAATGTGAATGAGTCTTCTACTTTTGGCGTGAAGAATTATATGTCGACCTAATGCTGTATTATGGCTATGCGGCTGACTGAGGTTTCTCTCCAGGGTTGCTGAAATTTCTCCCTTTCAAATGAGCCTGCAGTAGGTAGGTCAGAATACGGCTTTGCGTGCTGTCACCAGTTGTACCTGTCTGATTCCTTCCTTCCCGCTCCATTCA
>JABMCL010001642.1:210000-212500 GCA_018857735.1 Alviniconcha marisindica | reverse complement strand
AGTTTTCAACCTCCCTGGGGTCCGTAGGGATCCATTTTGAACCGTGTCATTACCTTTTCGATGCTTGTTTTGACCTAATCGTTCGCTAGGGTCAAAGATTCGGTATGTCGATCTGCGTCTGTGTGAGAAGCAAGCTGTAAGCCTTTTGCACCGGATAGCTGCTCAGGCTAGATAAGCTGCCTTGCCTCGAACTTCGACATCATCAACAACAACAAAAATTCTCTCTCTCTTTTATTTTTTTCTTCTTCCAAACTTCTTCATTTCTCTTCTTCTCCTCCTGCTTTTTCATTTCCTCCTCCTCCTCCTCCTCCTCCTCCTTCTTCTTCTTCTTCTTCTTCTTCTTCTTCTTCTTCTTCTTCTTCTTCTTCTTCTTCTTCTTCTTCTTCTTCTTCTGATCCTCCCCCACCTCCTTCTTCTTCTTCTTCTTCTTCTGATCCTCCTCCACCTCCTTCTTCTTCTTCTTCTTCTCTGGATTGACTGTGCGTAAACACCAAGTTACTTACTTACTCTTCTTCTTCTTCTTCTTCTTCTTTTTCCTCCTCCTCCTCCTTCTTTTTCTTCTTCTCCTTTCCTCTGTGTTCTTCTTATTTTTCTTCCACCCCACTCCCCTCATCTTCTGACTCCCCCCTCTCCTCCTCATTCTTCTTTTCCGTCTTCTACATTCTTCTTTCTCTTCGTTCTTCTTCATTTCTTCATTTTCTGCCTTCCTCTTCTTCTTCGTTCTCCTCGTCCTCTTCCTATTTTCCACCTGCTTCTACTCCTCCTTTCTTCTTCTTCTTCTTCTTCTGCCTTTTTCTTCTTCCTCCTCTTGACTGGGCGTAAAACACCAAGTTACGTACTTACTTCCTCGTCCTCCTCCACCTCCTCTTCTTCTTTCTTCTTTAAAGGGCAGCTCTGTGCATTGAATCGGACTTGTGATTTGCTGGCTTGTGTTTCGCCCTGCACGACGTGTATCGCCTGGGCGTTAAATGTAAAATATCAGCCATGTCGCAGCGGCCAGTGGGTGACCGTTATTCTATCTGCCTTGCCTTGGAAATTAGCGCCATCTCGCAGCTTGCTGATCAGGTCGTTATTTGCGGCGATGTGTTCTAATTATGTCACGACTGCGTACCGGGATTTGTTGTGTCACTTCTTACAGCCCTAACCTGTGATTTACCTGGGGCTTGTGGATGATGCGAGGTTTGTGACTTATGCGAGGTTTGTGACTGATAGGAGTTTTGTGATTAATGCGAGGTTTGTGACTAATGCGAGTTATGTAACTGATACGAATTTTGTGACTAATGCGAGGTTTCCACTGATACGATACTGATGGCGTGAATCTTCTTTCTGTCTGTCTGTCTGTCTGTCTCTGTCTCTGTCTCTCTCTGTCTGTCTCTGTCTGTCTCTGTCCCTCTGTCTGTCTGCCTGTCTGTCTGTCTGTCTGTCTGTCTGTCTGTCTGTCTGTCTGTCTGTCTCTCTCTCTCTCTCTCTCTCTCTCTCTCTCTCTCTCTCTCTCTCTCTCTCTCTCTCTCTCTCTCTCTCTCTCTCTCTCTCTCTCCTCCCTCCCTCCCTCCCTCCCTCCCTCCCTCCCTCCCTCCCTCCCTCTCTCTCTCTCTTCTTTTATTTCTTCTTCTTCTTCTTCTTCAAAATATTAAATCGAAATCTTTTTCTCCTTTTATTTTGTGTGATCTTCTTCCTCCTCCCTTTTCTCCTCACACTCTTACAAAGCCTTCTCCGTCTTCTTCTCTCTCTCTCTCTCTCTCTCTCTCTCTCTCTCTCTCTCTCTCTCTCTCTCTCTCTCTCTCTCTCTCTCTCTCTCTCTCTCTCTCTCTCTCTCTTTTCTTTTCTCTTTCGCTCTCTCCTTTCTTCATTTTCCACCGCACAGATCTCTTTTCTCTACGTCAAAATTCTCAAATGAGACTTCTTCAATTTCTGACTTCTGAAAACCTTTTTCTTCTTCTTCTTCTTCTGTTTTTTCCACATAACGCCCAGTTACTTTGATTGTCATCCTCGTATTCATTCTGTTCTGCATTTGTGTTTCAGGCTTTGGAAAAGCTGCATTGCGAAGAGGAAGATGAATTTGAGTGGCATACAGACTAAAGTAAGACAAAACACATGAAGCCTGTGTGTGTGTGTGTGTGTGTGTGTGTGTGTGTGTGTGTGTGTGTGTGTGTGTGTGTGTGTGTGTGTGTGTGTGTGTTTGTTGCTGTTTTTTGTTTTTGTTTTGTGCACGCTCGTGCGTGTTCGTGCATTCTTGTACGTGTGTTCCATTTGTGTGTAAGGCATTCTAGTACGTGTGTTCCAATTGTGTGTAAGGCATTCTAGTACGTGTGTTCCGTTTGTGTGTAAGGCATTCTAGTACGTGTGTTCCATTTGTGTGTAAAGCATTCTAATACATGTGTTCCATTTGTGTGTAAGGCATTCTAGTACGTGTGTTCCGTTTGTGTGTAAGGAAGCGTAGCCGTAACAATAATGATAATGATAACAGCGGCAGTGGTAGTAGAGGGGGAAGGCAGGAGAG
>JABMCL010001642.1:197500-202500 GCA_018857735.1 Alviniconcha marisindica | reverse complement strand
GGCTCGCGGAATAACAAGCGATTGATTAATATGTACATTTTTATGCTACCTGTGAGTTAGAAACGGTTGTTCTTTGAGTCTGCTGTGATGTGGTGTATGCTTAGCCACGAAATTCGCTTCTCTGATGAGATGCTCAAGTAGTCTTCAATGTTGAAGCAAGTTCCCTTGCTGAGGACCTGCGGAAAAGCAACAGGTTCCGATAAATGTGTTAGTGTGTCATAAGAGGGAATCAGACATCATTGTAATAGGCTCCAATACACATGTTAGTGTGTCATAAGAGGGAATCGGACATCGTAATAAGCTCCAAAACACGTGTTAGTGTATCATAAGAGGGAGTCAGACATCAGTGTAATAGGCTCCAATACACGTGTTAGTGTATCATAAGAGGGAGTCAGACATCAGTGTAATAGGCTCCAATACACGTGTTAGTGTATCATAAGAGGGAGTCAGACATCATTGGAATGGGCTCCAATACACGTGTTAGTGTGTCATAAGAGGGAGTCAGACATCATTGTAACAGGCTCCAATACACGTGTTAGTGTGTCATAAGACGGAGTCATTGTAATAAGCTCCAAACCACGTGTTAGTTTATCATAAGTGGGAGTCAGACATCATTGCAATAGGCTCCAATACACGTGTTAGTGTATCATAAGAGGGAGTCAGACATCATTGTAATAGGCTCCAATAGTGTATCATAATAGGGAGTCAGACATTGTAATAGGCTCCAATACACGTGCTACTGTATTATAAGAGGGAGTCAGACATCATTGCAAGTGTACGAACGTTTGAGAAATTGTGTTTTGATTTTGTACTAAATTCGTCTCGAAACGCATGCATCAAAATTCATCTACCGGTCGAAAATACTTATTTGGACTGTAAATACCGAAATATGCTTATGATTTACTGTTTCGCCTGTGTTGCGGCGCATGTGAGAGAGCGAGTGAGTGTGTGTGTGTGTGTGTGTGTGTGTGTGTGTGTGTGTGTGTGTGTGTGTGTGTGTGTGTGTGTGTGTGTGTGTGTGTGTGTGTGTGTATGTATTCTGCTATGGCGTGAGAGAGTAGTACGATCTTCGTGGACCTGTTGCAGACGTCTGCACTGTGAAACATCAACCTTCATCTGGTCTGTTTGCATAGTGAAAAATCGATCTTCATTTGGTCTGTTTGCATAATGAAAAATCGACCATCATGTGATCTGTTTGCTTAGTGAAACATCAACCTTCATCTGGTCTGTTTGTGCAGTGGAAAATCGACCGTCGTCTGGTCTGTTTGTGCAATAGAAAAAGAAATCGACCTTCATCGCTGTGGAAAATTCGATTTTCATCTTGTCTCTTTGCGCAGTGGAAAATATATTTTCATCTTGTCTGTTCAGTGAAAGTAGACCTTCATCTGGTCTATTTGCGCAGTGAAACACTGACATTCATCGGGTCTGTTTGCACTGTAAGTGAAACCTTGGTCATCTGGTCTGTATGCACAGTGAAATATTTACACTGTGAAACATTGACTGTCATCTAGTCTAAGTAAAACACTGACTGTCATCTAGTCTGTTTGTACAGTGAAACATTGATTGTCATCTAGTCTGTTTGTACAGTGAAACATTGACTGTCATCTAGTCTAAGTAAAACATTGACTGTCATCTAGTCTGTTTGTACAGTGAAACATTGACTGTCATCTAGTCTGTTTGTACAGTGAAACATTGACTGCCATCTAGTCTGTTTGTACAGTGAAACATCGAAACATCTGTCTGTTTGTACAGTGAAACATTGACGGCCATCTGGTCTGACTGCACAGTGAGAGTGGTCGATCCTGGAGCGATGTGGGTTCCGTCCTGTAGTCTGTCTGTCGACTGCCAAGAGAGTGGAAGTGAAAGGCTAATCCTCGGTTGAGGGCAAGATTGATGTCCAGCTTGATGCTGCTCGCACTGCCCAACACCAAACCCTCGATAAGGCCGCGATATGGGGCGGGCGAGCGATCACGCTTGACGGTATTTTGCATATCCATCCGCCTAATCGTTACTGATGGAGCTTGTTCTCTTACTTCGATATAAAACCAGCAAGAAGTTTTGGGATTAATACCATATCCGCCGCTGCTTTTTTTTTTTTTTAAACTCTTTGAACAAAGCACGGCTTGTGAAGGCTAATGCATGTACAGTGTCGGGCAGCCGACTATGTGTGCGTTGTGTGACACGATGCGGTGTTGATGATGTTGTCTTGGAGCTTGCTTTGTCCGTCTGCTGGTACTGCCCACCGTCTCCTGCCCTCATTAGCGACGTGCACGTGTCTCGGTAATCCGGGCCGTCGATAAGGCCGATAATGGCTGTCCTTGGGTTCATTCTGTCTGTTTGTTTTATGCTAGAGTATCCACAATCTGTATCTCGACGTGCATGTATTCTGTTCGTATAGCTCAGCGCTTTGATCCACAACAACGGGTAGGTGCTTAATAAATTCCCTGTATTTCTGTACGAAGTGTGTATCGTTCTGGTTATTCTGTTGCATTTGAATGGCATCTCTCTCTCTCTCTCTCTCTCTCTCTCTCTCTCTCTCTCTCTCTCTCTCTCTCTCTCTCTCTCTCTCTCTCTCTCTCTCTCTCTCTCTCTCTCTCTCTCCATGTCCCGAGTTTCTGGAGTAGGCTGTGTAATGCACATAATTTTATTGGCAAAACACATAATTATCATTTCTCATGACGTAGTACACCGAGGTGAAAGCACCATTATATTCGTAAAAGCCTTGGAATCAAATAGAAAACATTCACTTTGTTAACTTGAGCAGTTCATCTAGCACGATAAATTACACATAAGTGTGAATTGGTTTTGTATTAATCGTTGTTGGTCGTATATGGAGGATCCACTAAATGGTCAATTATTTCCTAGAATCTCGAATATAACCGGACAGTGACCGTCACATCATTGGCTGATTAGTTGAAATGTTAAAGATACAGTTCTTCCTCACTTCGACTATCACAAAAAACATGGCTACAGAAAACATCAGTATGCCCAAACGTGTGCCCATTTCTATAACTCGTGCATACATTTGTTGTGAGCGTAAAGTAGTATCCTGACTCGTTCAGACGGTTGTATGAGTCTCTTTTTTCTTTTTTTCTTTTTTCCTTCTTTCTTTTTTAGTCGTACAGATTATTTGTAGTGGTTGTGAAGTGTCACTCTGACCTGAGCAGGCAGCTGAAGGATTTCGAGCGTGTTTTTCTAGCTTCATTATCTTTTCGCAAACGCGTCGCTTTGAAAAGAGAGAAGGGTGATGAGAATAGCAAAAGTGTTTGTGCCACTTCATTCCCCGTCCCTGGCCCAACCTCTTCAGCACCTTTCAAGTCCCCCACCTCCGCACAGAGTTTCCATACCGCGTCTCCCATAGTTACCTTCTTCCAGCTTTCTGCGTGACTGCTCGGTGCTGCTGTGTTGACCGATGGAATGGTCCAGGGCGTGAATGTGAATCCAGAGTTCATATGAATGCCACTGGCCTCGTTTCTTTGCGGCCACTACCTGTCGTCGTCGGTCTATTCCTTCAGGTGTTGCTTTACGTCCACAGAGACTGTAAGGACTTGTAGGGCCTAGTATCATTGGCGGGAGCTGCCACAAGTTTCATTTTTGTCGCGACAAAAACACGTGTTTGTCGAGACAAGCATATTTTTGTCGCGACAAAAACACGTGTTTGTCGAGACAAGCATATTTTTGTCGCGACAAAAGACGTGTTTTGTCGCGGCAAACACGTGTTTCCCGTGACAATTTTTTTGTTGCGACAAAAATGATACTTGTGGTAGCTCCCACCAGTGATAGCCTAGGACGTCCACCTTGACCTACACACAGCTCCTGAGCTCTGACGTCGTCGGCGAACGAGCGGCATGATTTCAAACACATAAACGGTTCAAAAGAACGCTTATTTATTAGAACAAAAACACAATCTCCAATGTTCGGGGTAATCCCCTTTGTTAAACTACGAAACGACACTTAAACAACGATTAAACGTTGAAAAGAATTCTTTATTTTGGAAGTTCGGAAAAAGACGCGTTTGTCGCTCCGTACCCAAGCTTGTGGGGAAGACATGGTGGCCACTCTTCAAGCTTTTCTCGCGGAATGGTAACTGTGATGTTCTGATTGGCTGAATTGCTCATGTGATTGGCACCCCGGTGTTGTTCCCATCTCCCATTGTCCAGACCTCTAGCCACCATTTTCACCCCAGCGCTGTCTGCTTTGATCCCGCAATCTGCGTTGCTTGCTTATGTTTCGTTTCACAGGCATGTCAATTCTGGTTCTCGTCACAAAGGGCACGCACGCGCGCTCACACACACATACGCACACACATGCACCCCCCCCCCCCCCATCCCCCACCTCCCACCCCCCGCCCCCTCCACAACACACACACAAAGAGAGAAGCGCGCAGACCACTTCTTTTCTCCTTTGCCATGATCGAAATCTCGTTGTGTAGGCGCTGTGATGTATTTTGTGCTTTGATGGTTGTGACTCGACCTCCCCTCGCCCCCCCCCCCCCCCCCCCCCCCCCAACCCCCACGGCCCAGGCGAGCCCCGGCGAGTCACTAGGCACTGTGGCTTCACTCGAACAGAACCCGTTAGAGGGACGTCCTTTCTGTAGCCGTGGTGTAATGGTCCAGGACTGACCTCCACAGAAAACAAAGGAAATCCGCCTACGTGACATACATGGACAAACGCGAAAGGCTGTTAGCTGTACACAACTGACCGGAAGAGAGAGGGGGGGGGGGGCGCGTGTGTGTGTGTGTGTGTGTGTGTGTGTGTGTGTGTGTGTGTGTGTGTGTGTGTGTGTGTGTGTGTGCGTGCGTGCGTGCGTACGTGTGTGTGTGTGTGTGTGTGTGTGTGTGTGTGTGTGTGTGTGTGTGTGTGTGTGTGTGTGTATGCGTGCCTGCGGGGGTGCGTGCGTGCGTGCATGCGTGCGTACGTGTGTGTGTGTGTGTGTGTGTGTGTGTGTGTGTGTGTGTGTGTGTGTGTGTGCGCGCGGCGTGCGGGGTGCGTGCGTGCGT
>JABMCL010001642.1:185000-192500 GCA_018857735.1 Alviniconcha marisindica | reverse complement strand
TTCGATGATGCGATTTTGTCGTGCGGTTCGTCAATATTTTCGTCCCCGGACCAAAAGCACGTCGAAGAATTTTACGGCATGTTCTATATCGGCGAGAAAATCGCGAGTGGAAAGCACGTAGCGCAGGCTGCAGGCCAATCAGCGCAGACTGGTGAAAAGATCGACTGAAAGGTCAAACAAAATGGCGGACTCTTCGATTCGAATGAGCCTTCTGTTCTTTCGTTTGACTTTGTTACGAAAATTCCAAACTCATTGCGACAGCTGTAGGAAGAAACAGTTTATCCTCGCTCTCGGAGCGTGAATCCGTCACGATGATGATGCAGAGCTTCACGTCCTGGGATGTCGGTTGACATATTAGGGACAAACTGTGACCAATGCCTAAGCACGGTTCAGTGTTGCTTTACGTCCACAGAAACCGTAAGGCTCATTAGGACGGAAAGCCCAGGACGGCCACCTCGACTTTCACACAGCTCCTGAAGTCTGTAAAAATCCGTCACCACACAGGACGCCAATTTATCTATCAGGGACAAAGTAAGAGTCGAAGCGGCGGCCTCTGAAAGACCAGGCGTAAACATCCGGTCAGTGTGGCGCCAAGCGAGCGGCGAGCACCGTGTGGCATCATCACGCGGTGTGCAACCCGCGAATCCAACGTATGGCTGACCGCGGGTTGTCACAACCAGGGACTGCAAAGCCCCGTGTGGCTTACACTTAAGGCAAAGTAGCCGCAAGAGCAGCGCTACCCATTCCTGTCAGTGTGTGTACTGTTTTTGTGTGTCCGAACAATGGTATGGCCAGTGTTTGGGATATTTAACGTGCGCACAGATGTTGATGCATGCGACTGCACACGTAGGCTGTACGGGTACTGTAAAAGAGTCTGCAATAAAAGTTGACTCTGGGAGAGAAAAAAAACTTGCCTCACCGGGAACTCAGATTCGCGTCAGTAACGCGCCTGGCTTTTCATTCGGACACTCTACCAGACTGAGCTATCACCGCCCCAATACACTCCTTACTTTTTAAACTTGCTTAACCATTTGGCGTGAGTGTATAATTAAGTCGTAGAGTTAAGAGATGCTCTGTGTGTGTGGCATACTTTTCCTTTCTTGTTTCAGATCCTCCGGTTATGCACAGCTGCATGGTACAGCCAGCCAAGGTCGATAGCAGCGGACGACGGCAAAGTGACTTGGATTGCTACCGTCAGCTCATTTTACCTGACTTCTACCATTAGCTCATTTTACCTGCCCTGAATGGCCCCGTGAAGGTACCGCTGGTGGACGAAGGCTGCAGTTAAGTCAACATAGCTGGGGTCATGAAGTGCGGGCTGATTTCTGTGGTCTGTCCAGTGTTCTTTGGGGCGAGCTGACCACTCGTCTGCATGGCTCATTATGTGTGGGTCTTAGCTGACAGTCACCAGTCTCTCGACCATTGGTCAGCTCTGACAGAGACCGTACCAACTGACTTGTTTTTGCCATTTGCGATGAGTGAGAACTGTCCTACTGAGGGACATAGAATAGTGGTAATGTAGCACTACTCTCGCCATGACTCAGTGCATATTCGGGTGTAAAACTTTTGGGTGTAAGTTTGTGACCAGGAGACTTCAGCAGTGAAAATAAAGCCATCATTTGTGAGCATAAACCGTCGTCTGTGAAAAAACAATTATCAGGTGTAAGACTTCGAATGTTAACATAAACCCTCGTCTGTGACAAAAACATCAACCATCAGGTGTAAGACTTCGAATGTTAACATAAACCCTCGTCTGTGAACGTAATCATCTTCCCTGCAGATACATATAAACATCATCTGTGAATGTAAATCACCGTTTGCGATCACAAACCATCGTCTGTGAAGTTAAACCATCATCGGTGAACAGAAATACTGTCCACGCCAATAGTTGGATTTAAGACGTGAACATCGTTTATTGAAAAAGAAGAGACAAAAGCCGGGCAAGAGCCTTCAGACTAAGAACCACCATCTTCAAACCTAAACCCCCTAACCCGTAGGCAGCAAGCGTGACCATCCAAGATGTACGGGCTTTTACTGGAAGCCATCTCGACGTGTCTGAAGACGAAGTACGGAGAGGAAAAGTGGGACGAGATCCGCAAGTTAGCGGGCTTGAGACACGCGTGTTTCTCTACCCACGAAACGTACGGTGAGGACCTCCTCCCCAGCATCGCCAAGGCGGCGTCCCAAGTGCTGGGGGAGAGTTCCGACGACATCATGGACTACTTCGGTGTCTCCTTCGTCAGTTTTGTGGGCCAGTACGGCTATGACAGCCTCCTGAAGGTACGTAACTGTGTGGAGTTCTTTCTTCTTCTTTTATTTTTTATTTTATTTTTTAGGTTGGGTCCAGTAATGGTTGACTGGGCGTAAAACTCCAAGATACTAGCTTGTGTCCTTCGTGAGTTTTGTGGGCCAGTGTTGGTATGACAGCATATGGAAAGTACGTAACTGTATGGAGTTTTATCTGTTTTTATCTTGTGTCCTGCGTGAGTTTTGTGGGCCAGTGTGGGTATGACAACATCCTGAAGGTACGTAACTGTATGGAGTTTTATGTCTTTCTTTAATTTTAATTTTAGCTTGTGTCTTTCGTGAGCTTTGTGGGCCAATGTGTGTATGACAGAATCCTGAAGCTAAGCACGCATACACCTTACGTGTGTGGTTTTGCATGAAGTGACATGGTGCATGGTTGTATCGTGTACACAGAACTTGCGCCGAGACGGCAGCAGTTTCATGTGGCACCAGCCATGCCAGCGCTGTAAGTACACCACTTCGGTGGATATTCAATAGGGCGCTATAAAAAGCTAGTCACTCATGTAGAATCACGTGCGAGCGCAGTGAGTCTGCTCGAGAGCGGAGAATAGCGCTAGATAAGCAATCACCAATCCAGCATCGTGGTAAGTACCTCCACGGAGGCCCTTCCTTTTCTAGCGGTAGAAAATGCCTTAGACATCGTAAGCTATTTCGCTATCTCTTTTGTTATTTCCATGGGCCAGTGCGGACATGACTGCATCTTGAAGGTAAGTGGTAACTGTGTGGAGTTTTACCTCTTTTTCTACCTGATATCCTTCATCAGCTTTGTGGGCCGGTGCTGATATGACGGCATCCTGAAGTTAAGTTGTAACTGTGTGGAGTTTTACCTCTTTTTCTACCTTACGACTTATGTCATTCATCAGCTTTGTGGGCCGATGCGGATATGACGGCATCCTGAAGGTAGCCGTGTGGATCCAAACACACACACACACACACACACACAGTATTTATTAGGACACAAACACACAATCTAAGTAAACATGGTGCTTAACGTCCACAGAAACCATAAGGCTTATTAGGGACGGGGGCGCACAATCTGCTTGTGTGGAGTTTTTATACCTTTTTCTAGCTTGTGTCCTTCGTCAGCTGTCTTGGCTAGTGAGGATATGACATCATCCTGAAAGGAAGTACTTAAATGGAGTTTATGTCTCTCTCTCTTTTCTTTTCTTTTTCTCTTTTTTTTAAGCCTATCTCCTTCGTCAGGTTTGTGGGCCGGTACGGATATGACAGAATTCTCAAGGTAGGTATAACTGCATGGAGGCTGTGTCTTTTTCCAGCTTGTTCAGTGCAATGACCAAGGTAGAGAGCCTACGGCATCGTGGGTGATATTGATGTGTTCTTTGTGAGCGTTATGGGCCAGAACGGATATGGCAGCTTGCTCAAGGTAAGTGCCTATAATAAAATGGTATGGAGTTGTTTCACTGGTTCTTCATGGCGATGGTCGTCCCGAGGCGACACTGTGCCGTTGACGGGGTGTCAGGCTCCAGGAAGTAACAGCAATACCCGCTGCAATGGCCGCAGGAGAGTGAGACGATGACGCCATGGACTACTTCAGTGTAGCACGTGTGTGTGTGTGTGTGTGTGTGTGTGTGTGTGTGTGTGTGTGTGTGTGTGTGTGTGTGCGTGCGTGCGTGCGTGCGTGCGTGGTGTGTGTGTGTGTGTGCGTGCGTGCGTGCGTGAGTGTGTGTGTGTGTGCGTGCGTGCGTGCGTGCGTGCGTGCGCGTGTGTGTGTGTGTGCGTGCGTGCGTGCGTGCGTGTGTGTGTGCTGTGTGCGTGTGTGCGTGCGTGGTGTGTGTGCGTGTGTGTGTGTGTGTGTGTGTGTGTGTGTGTGTGTGTGGTGTGTGTGTGTGTGTGTGCGTGGTGGTGGTGTGTGTGTGTGTGTGTGTGTGTGTGTGTGTGTGTGTGTGTGTGTGTGTGTGTGTGCGTGCGTGCGCAAGTGTGTGTATGTGTGTGTGTGAGAGAGGGAGAGAAAGAGTCTGTGTGTGTGTGTGTGCGTGTGCGTGTGAGTGAGTGTGTGTATGACTTTCCCATCGGAATGTCAGGCCCTGAATATTCTCAAAAGACTAGCGAGTCTGTGAACTGATTTCTGCTTTAAAAAGATCTGAAACAAGAATGACTGCTAGCGTTCCGAACAAGATCCAAACACAGACAGTTTCAAAAGAACGCTTATTTATTATGACACGGACACACAATATGCAAATTTTCCGGAAAATCCTCTTTGACAAGCCACAAAACGACACTTAAACAACAGATAAACGGTTAAAAACGATGTAAGATGAGAGAGAAGCTTATCTTTTTTTTGTTGAGCTGTTGTTTGCTTGTTCGGTGACTGGAAGATTGTTCTTATCTTGTTGTTGTTTGTTTGTTTTTGAGCTGTCGTTTGCTTGGTCGGTGCTTGGAAGATTATTGAACAATCTTCCAAGCACCGAACAAGCAAACAACAGCTCAGCCAAACAAAGATAAGTTCCTCTCTCATTTTTTAATCGTTTTTAACCGTTTAACTGTTGTTTATGTGTCGTTTTGTAGCTTGACAAAGGGATTTTCCCCGAAAATGTGCATACTGTGTGTCCGTTTCATAATAAATGACTTCTGTTTGTGTTGTTAATCTGCAGAACCGAGGCATCTCTGTCTAGCTGTCTATATATCTGGATATCTATCTAGCTGGCTATCATTATTATCATCTTCGCCGTCTTCGTCGTCATCAGCATTGTTATTTCAAGCCGTGGACGTGGGCTGCAGGTGCTGGGTCGTCACATGCGAGACTTTCTGAACGGCCTGGACAACCTGCACGAGTACCTGCGGTTCAGCTACCCCAAGCTGAAGCCGCCGTCCTTCTTCGTGGAAAACGAGACAAAGTCGGGCCTCACCCTCCACTACAGAACCCGCCGCAAGGGCTACCTGCACTACGTCAAGGTGAAACTGTTTCAGCTGACTGATGTGGGGTGTGTGGGTTGGGGGGGGTATGGGTAGGGGTGGGGGGTGAAGAGGTGTGTGGGGGGGTGGGGGGGTTGGGGGGGGTGCGTTTGTGTATGTGTTGGTGTGTGTTGGTGTGTGCCTGTGCGCGCTTGCTTGCTTGTGTGTGTGTGTGTGTGGGGGGGGGGGGTTGTGTGTGTGTGTGTGTGGGGGGGGGTGTCTGTGTGAGCGTCTGTGTGTGCGTCTGTGTATGTGTGTGTGTGTGTCTGTGTATGTGTGTGTGTGTGTGCGTGCGTGCGTGCGTGCGGGGTGTGTGTGTGTGTGTGTGTGTGTGTGTGTGTGTGTGTGTGGTGCGTGCGTGCGTGCGTGCGTGTGTGTGTGTGTGTGTGTGTGTGTGTGTGTGTGTGTGTGTGTGTGTGTGTGTGTGTGTGTGTGTGTGATGTAGGTCTTGGAATCTTGTGACTTGAATTGTTCTTGTAGTCATTCTTCTTGTCGGTTTAACTTTCTGCTTGCGGTATCTCAATGACAATACGGCCTTCCACTTCTGACGTAGGTAATGACAATACGGCCTTCCACCTCTGACATCAGGTATTGATGCTACGGCCCTCCACCTCTGATGTCAGGTATTGACAATAGTCCCTTCCACGTCTGACATATGTTATTGAGACAGTACGCCCTTCCACCTCTGACCTCTGCTAATGATAACAGAGCCTCCCACGTCTGATGCCAATCAATGACGATACGCCATGTTTGCAGGGTCAACTCCGACGGGTGGGCGAGTTGTTTTACAACACCAAAGTGGACATCTTCGTGGTGGAGGAGAGCGAGAACCTTGAGGACAAAACGATCCACGTCAAGTTCCGCCTGCTCTTCAACAATGTGGCCTATAAGGAGAACACTCGGCCCAGCGTGGATAGTGTTGTGGATAACATCCCCCTGAGGTCAGCACCGTACGTAGGCATCGCCCGGGCAGGGTGCTCTTTTTTCCTCTCGTCTCGGTGGATTCGCCGCTTGCTTCCTGCCCTGTCCTGTAGTGTCGGTGTGCCATGCGTCCTTTTTTCTTGTCTTGTCTTTCTGTTGTTGTTTGTACTAAAACTGTCTTGGTTCTGCTTTTCTGTTCATACCGTCGTCTGTTTCTGTTCGCCTGTGATCGTCATAGCTGCTGTGTAGACTACTGGCATTGGCGGGAGTTGCCATAAGTATCATTTCTGTATCATCTTTGTCGCGACAAAACACGTCTTTGTCGCGACAAAACACGTCTTTGTCGCGATAAAAGTATGCTTGTCGCGACAAACATATTTTTGTTGCGACAAAAGTTTTGTCGTGGCAAGCATACTTTTGTCGCGACAAAAGACGTGTTTTGTCGCAACAAAAATGATACTTGTGGCAGCTCCGGCCAATGATGGACTACTGGCATTCTGTTGAACTTGTGCGTCGTGGTCTGTGGTTTTCCATCGCTCTGTAGAGTTCGTTCTGTTTCTGGTGCCTGCTTATATGTAGCGCTAATGCTGTCCAGTTATTGCACGGTGCGTGCCTTGGTTTGTCTGCTGGATTGTGTTGGAGTTCTTGGCACATTACTGTACTTGTTGCTGTTTGTTTCAACTGACCAAAGTTGTGTTTGTTTGCTGCTGTTGTTTTATTTTGACGAAATAATATTTTGTATTTGAGATAGGAGAGCGTAATAAGATACTACTTTAAATCGTATAGTTATGCGTAATATATTTGAAGATGTTTACATTCAAAACAACGCGCTCTCTCTCTCTCTCTCTCTCTCTCTCTCTCTCTCTCTCTCTCTCTCTCTCTCTCTCTCTCTCTCTCTCTCTCTCTCTCTCTCTCTGTATAATATATGACGATTTCATAATATCAGAAGAAAAGCGGTAAAGTGAATGCCAGAGAAGTAATCACAACAGGAGAGAAGAGAAACGGATGGGGAAACAGGACCGGAGAAGCTGGCGTTAGACGCAGAGAAAGTGCCACAGAACCGAAGTGAAAGTACGTTCGCGCAGCAGCAACGACATCGACAGTAACGCTGCGAAATGTCTCTCTCTGACATCAGTTAATTCTTAATAGTAAAGCAAACCTTCTTCTAAAGTAATTCATGCAACCCGATGCATCAATTAAAAATCACCGCCAAGGGGAGATGGGCAAGATTCAAGATTACTTTATTATCATCAGAGAAATTAAAAGGTGGCTGAACATTAACCGCATCACAGTACACAATAGCACATATTGTATATTTTAAAACTCAAAGAACAGTTCATGAAAAGACAATGATTGGGA
>JABMCL010001642.1:177500-180000 GCA_018857735.1 Alviniconcha marisindica | reverse complement strand
ATATAATGTTTCCTGCAGACTTGCATCAGCATTAAGCGGCTGGATGATCGGCAGGCAGCGAAGGATTGGATTCCCGAGAGGTTTCCGCGTACAACACTCTCCTTTTCTTTCTTTTTATATATATTTCGCAAATAATATAACAAGAAAAAGAAGAACTAGAATATTTCTTTCGGCGCCCTATCTCGCTTGAGCTCGAAGTGCTTCATAATGGCACTAGTAAAAGACCAACGACGACAAAAACGGTTAGTTAGTTGGAGCTTTGAGCCCAGTCAGTATCGGGGTTAACGAAAACAAACCACGTTAATGTTAGCAGTACAGTATAGCTAACGAAAACAAACCACTGTTAATGTTAGCAGTACAGTATAGCTAACGAAAACAAACCACGTTAATGTTAGCAGTACAGTATAGCTAATGAAAACAAACCACGTTAATGTTAGCAGTACAGTATAGCTAACGAAAACAAACCACTGTTAATGTTAGCAGTACAGTATAGCTAATGAAAACAAACCACGTTAATGTTAGCAGTACAGTATAGCTAATGAAAACAATCCACGTTAATGTTAGCAGTACAGTATAGCTAACGAAAACAAACCACTGTTAATGTTAGCAGTACAGTATAGCTAATGAAAACAAACCACTGTTAATGTTAGCAGTACAGTATAGCTAATGAAAACAAGCCACGTTAATGTTAGCAATACAGTATAGCTAATAACAATAATTAAAAATGACATAATTGGGGGAACGCGTAGGCGGCTACAGAAAATATGGTCACAGCTTCGAGGTGTTTGGCAAACAGGAGAGAGCATTTTGAAATTCAGTAGCGCATCAATAACTAAAACAAACGAATGAAGGCATCAAATCCTGGAAGCATTTTCGGGTTGATTTCAACTCGGACGAATTCTGTCGTGCATAGCTTATTTTTTTCTTTTCTTTCTTTTTCTTTGTTTGTTTGTTTGTTTTATGTTTTGTTGTTGATTTTTGTTTTGTTTTTGTTTTGTTGTTGTTGTTGTTGTTGTTTACCTCTTGGTCTATTCACTTATTATGTGACTATTATTTCTAGCGAACAGTTATTTGTTACTACCTCAGGTGATCAAAGGTTCTCCCTTTACAGTTTGGAACAGTCATGATATGGTTTGCCTGCTGCCCGTAGTTCTTCGCCTCTTATCTCTGCCTTCCTGGTTCATTCAGCTTCATTTCCCCCAGCCTTTTTCATATATAAAGTGATGGTGTCGTCGTCAGTGACTAAGTGTTTTGCCTGCGGTCTGATTACTGGTCTTTCACCCTGATAAGACCAGCTCGGCTGGGCGTGTGCTTAAGAGCACGTAATTAGCAAGCCGTCTCATAAATAACGAAGAGTCCCTGTGTCCTGTCGGTGTCGTGGCTGTGATCTGGCGCTCGACCAGCTGAAACTACTGAGAGGAAACGAGGTGTGAAGATTCTTTAAGCTTCAATATGGCTGGCACCTCCTTCGCTAATTTGCACAATGACGCTCAGGATTATTGAAGCAAGCGAGCAAGTCTTTCTGTGTGAAGCGAACGAACGAGTGCGTGTGTGAAGCGAACAGACGATTGTCTGTGTGAAGCGAGGAAACCATTGTCTCCGTGTGAAGCGAACAGGCGAGTGTCTGTGTGTGAAGCGAACAAATGATTGTCTGTGTGTGAATTAAGCGAACGAACGAGTGTATCTGCGTGAAACGAGCGAGCGAGCTTGTATGAAGCGAACATACATGTTTCTCTGTGTGAAGCGAACGTGAAGCGAACGAACGAGTGTCACTGTGTGATGCGAACGAACAAGTGTCTGTGTGTTAAAAAAGGAACGAGTGAAGCGAACAAACGAGTGTCTGTGTCAAGTAAATGGGGAAAAGGGAGGAGGGGGGAATACAAGCTTAATTTCGGCCCCGTTTGTCATTGTCGTTTGTCCATGGTCCAGTGGTTACCATTCCGTGCTATTACGCCAACGATCCGGGTTCAATGATTGGTGGGACCTTTAAAAAAAAAAAATCTCTCTCTCTCTCTCTCTCTCTCTCTCTCTCTCTCTCTCTCTCTCTCTCTCTCTCTCTCTCTCTCTCTCTCTCTCTTGATTGCAGCTGCTAATAATAATTTTTCTTTTTCTTTTTTTCTCCACAACAGAACTGTCGGCGATTTCTGTTTTGTTTTCCGTTGGTTGAAGCGCGTATACTGCGTGTATGAATATAACACAGAAAACTATACAAAATACGGAGACTTCTACAACACAAACTGTTCCAAATCATCGTGTCCACGGGACGCTTAGTTTCCAATCCATCATTTGTCGTTTTTTTTTTAAATAGTCATTGTTACCATGTCCTGCCTCAGTCTGAAAGATTACACAATGGTTTTATTTGTAGATCGCTGGTAGGATCCCGAGGGACTTTTTCTGTACGTAAGCAGATACTGGTTGGCCAGACAAGTCACAGAGTTGCAGACAAGTTGTCACATTATTGTATTTTGCTTGCGGCGCTCAGTCTGGATCAATTTTCTGG
>JABMCL010001642.1:170000-172500 GCA_018857735.1 Alviniconcha marisindica | reverse complement strand
TCCATTCCTCCTCATCTTCATCTTCTCCTCCTGGTTGAATGGGTGTGAAAAAATATTTTACGTTCCGTCCTCCTCCTGCTCTTTTTTTCCCTCTTGGACTTCTTCTCCTACTTCCTCTTTGTCCCCCCCCCACCCCCTCATTCTTCTTGTTGTTCCTTCTCCTCCTCTTCTTTCTCTTCGTCTTGGACTCCTCCTCCTCTTCCTTCTTCTTCTTCTTCTTCTTCTTCTTCTTCTTCTTTTTGTTGTTCCTCTTCTTTTCTTCCGACATCCACCTCCTTCTCCTCTTCCTCCCCCATCTCCTCCCATCCGCCAGACTGATTCAGAATGCCGATACGTCTACCATGACGTGGAAACCGGAACATGAAAGAAATAACCTCTTGTTCGATGAAGCTGCTCGCTTTCGGCTGGTGCTGTTTCTCCCGAGGGCAACGCCTGATACGGTGGGACGGAGAACAGCGCTGCCTTGTCTGCCTGCATCGGTCTGTCGGGGGCCGTCCGCGCCGACCGCTTCCTCGCTGAATCTCGCCATTGTTGCACGTGCCTAAGAGCACGTTATGATTCGGGGTCAAGGGTCGCAGAGATGAAAATAGCTGTGTCTGGCAGCTGCTCACAGTGAGCGAAACGAAGCAGCCCGTGCCGGCAAATGGCGACTGGTGCCGGTCCGGCTGCGCACACGAGTGAGTGAAATGAGTGACGTCGATCAGCACGGAACAGTGGCGCGGCTAGACCTGCACCTGGTGTTGCGTGGAGGGAGGCAAGAGGTTGACTGTTATCAGCACTAAGAGCGTTTGTCAAGCATGGCACTGAGCGAGAAGATGCTTTACTCGGCTACAGGCTCTTAGCAGCTAATGGCCTGACGGATATATATATATATATATATATATATATATATATATATATATATTATATATATATATATATATATGTGTGTGTGTGTGTGTGTGTGTATATATATATATATATATATATAGAGAGAGAGAGAGAGAGAGAGAGAGAGAGAGAGAGAGAGGAGGGAGGAGTAGAAAAGATAGGAAACTGGTCACCTCCCCGCCCCCCACCACCACCTCACCCGTACTATTGGCCATTTCGCGTGATTGTTGTATACATACGTCAGTCACAGAGCACACATACACACGAACACACACACACACACACACACACACACACACACACACACACACACACACACACACACATGCACACACACACATACACGCACACGCACACAGACTTACACACTGATACGCACACACGCACGCATGCACGCACACACGCCTACACACGCACGCACGCACGCGTTACGCGCGCGCGCGCACACACACACACACGCACGCACGCACGCACACGAACGCACGCACGCACGTACGCACGCGCACGCACACGCACACGTACACACACACATACACACGCACACACACACACATACACACGCACACACAACACACACACACACACACACACACACACACACACACACACACACACACACACACACACACACACACACACACACACACACACACACACACTACTAACTAGGAGTTTCCCAAGTGTTGCCTTTGGTCAGGCTGGAGAATGCTGCCTTGCCACAAACAATGCCGCTGTAGCGACCACTTCCAAACGATTTGTTTTTCATCACCCTCTGGTTAGACCGATTTTGCAAAAGGTGTGTGTGTGTGTGTGTGTGTGTGTGTGTGTGTGTGTGGTGGTGTGTGTGGTGTGTGGTTGTTGTGTGTGTGTTATGTAGTGTGTGTGTGTTGTGTGTGTGTGTGTGTGTGTGTGTGTGTGTGTTGTAGGGTGTTAGCGGTTGTGTGATTGTATGTGTAGTGTGTGTGTGTGTATTTCTAGTGAGTGTGTGTGTGTGTGTGTGTGTGTGTGTGTGTGTGTGTGTGTGTGTTATTTCATGATGTCGCGCGCGCGCGCGCGCGCGTACGTGTGTGTGTTGTGTGTGTGTGTGTGTGTGTGTGTGTGTGTGTGTGTGTGTGTGTGTGTTGTGTGTGTGTGTGTGTGTGTGTGTTTGTCAGTGTGTGTGTGTGTGTGTGTGTGTTGTGTGTGTGTGTGTGTGTGTGTGTGTGTGTTACCTCCAGTGAGAGTGATAGCTATGAGGGATGAGTACTTTCTCGGTGTTCAGCCGAAGCTCGCAGAAGCGTACTTTATCTGTGGCATGCTACTGACCACTTTTGTTTTTACCCAAGACTGAATACTAGTTCGTTTTATTCCCTCCCCCTTTCCCTTCTTCTTCTTCTTCTTCTTGCAGCAAATATGTGAGTCGGCCTTTGTGCTAATATCTTCACCGTTGCGAAACTGATAAAGTTCAGTCAATCTTCTTCTTCTTCTTCTTTTTCCTCTTCTTCATCTTTTCCAGTTTCTGTAAACAGACGTAAAATAAAACATGGATTGATTGCTAATCTGCTTTGCTGCAAATTTGCTTCCTGCAAATTAATTTTGCGAGGTGTGAGAGGTGCTTGGTGAAATTTCCCCACCCCTACCCCCCACCAAC
>JABMCL010001642.1:152500-165000 GCA_018857735.1 Alviniconcha marisindica | reverse complement strand
AATTGTATCTGTTGTCACAGTTCAGACACTTTGTGGACACTCCTAAACGCAAGCTGTTTTACCATGCTTCTATTTCCCCACACCTAACCTATGCATCAACTCTCTGGAACGGCTGTAGTAATATATTATTTAACAAACTTGTTTTCTTCACAGAAGAGCTGCAAAATTGATATCTGACTCTTCTTTAACAACCGATACAAGTAAGTAAGTAAACTGGTGTTTCACGCCCAGCCAACCAATGTGGTTATATCAGGGCGAACAACCGATACAAAGCTTCGGTACTTGGCCGGGACTACTTCCACTCAAAGAAAAGCTTATGTTCAATAAGACAGTGTTAGTATTCAAAACATGTAGAAATCTTGCTCCTCCGTATCTCCGTATTTTATCTGTTCCAGAACTCGCGCCACATCTCGATTCATAACTCTGCCCAGACCTAGAGCAGACATTCTTTTAAACTAGCTTCTCATTTTCAGGCGCATCCCTGTGGAATACTATCCCAAATGAAATAAAGTCAAGCAATTCACTTAATAGCTTCAAAACGCAGCTCCACAAATGGTTCAAAAGCAGATTGTTGTAAATAACCCCCGAAAATACATTTCTTGGTTTGTAATGTGTATAATATACACGCATGTATAGTCTTCCAGTGTTATTACGAATTGATTTATTACTCTTTTGTATTATTCATAATTGTTGATTCTCATTGATTCCCCCACCCCCAGCCCACTCACCCCCCCCCAATAATATATAATATATATGTATTTAAATGTTTGTAACTGTTTCAAGGACAGGTTGCCTGACAGGCATTCGTGCCTAAACCTTTATCCTTGCGTAATTAAAGTTCAATCAATCAATCAGTCTCTCTCTCTCTCTCTCTCTCTCTCTCTCTCTCTCTCTCTCTCTCTCTCTCTCTCTCTCTCTCTCTCTCTCTCTCTCTCTTCTTCTGTCTTCTGTCTGTCCCCTCTCTCTCTCTCTCTCTCTCTCTCTCTCTCTCTCTCTCTCTCTCTCTCTCTCTCTCTCTCTCTCTCTCTCTGTCTGCGTTTTGTCTGTCTGTCTGTCTGTCTGTCTGTCTGTCTGTCTGTCTGTGTCTTTTGTCTGTCTGTCTGTCTGTCTGTCTGTCTGTCTGTCTGTCTGTCTTCTGTCTGTCTCTCTCTCTCTCTCTCTCTCTCTCTCTCTCTCTCTCTCTCTCTCTCCCCTCTCTCTCTCTCTCTCTCTCTCTCTCTCTGTCGTTCTGTCTGTCTGTCTGTCTGTCTGTCTGTCTGTCTGTCTGTCTGTCTCTCTCTCTCTCTCTCTCTCTCTCTCTCTCTCTCTCTCTCTCTCTCTCTCTCTCTCTCTCTCTCTCTCTCTCTCTCTCTCTCTCTCCCCCAGACAAAGGACGGTGTTTTAGACTGTTCGTCTTTAGTACCATCCCAGCAGCGCGACCCGCAGAACGACTGAGGCTGAGGTCGTCAGTTCCAGTGCAGAAACTCGAGAAGGGCTCCGTGTTCTCGCGGATGTTTCGTGTCCAGCGCCGGTTTACTAGCTCAAGCCCAGCACCAAGACCTCCAACGTGATGGGGGCAGACATTTACAGATTACCGTTTCAATCCACGGTAGGATTTCATCAGCGGTGCCCGGCCCCCGAGGTGTAATCTCTTCAAACAGAGCTCTCAATACCCCGTTAAACGCCGCGAAGTTCCAGTCATCCCACCTAAGCTCGGCGAGCATGGCTCTTAATATCTTGTTAACGTTGCAGACCAGCCAGGGTGCTCAGTGTCGCGCGTTGACGCAGTCGCAGCAGCTGCGGGACTGGGCGCCTCATTGACGGAAGCGTCAAGCGCTTTGCGGAGGGCGGTGTAACGCCATCCTCACCGCCTCATTCCAGTCAGGAAGCGCTGCCTGACCTATGGCCATATTGCAAGGGATGACCACTCTTCCTTTCTGTCCTCTGGCTATATATAATGCTAGGGGACGGGGCGTGGACGTTAATGGATTTGTTATCTAAGGCGTAGAATTACTCGAAAGAAAATGGTCCGTGTCCTAGCAACAATTTGCAAGCAATAAGGGACCTTTGATTGTTCTTCCTCCTCTGCCTCTTCCTCCTCTTCCTTCTTCTCCTCTTCCTCCTCCACCTCCTCTGCTTCCTCTTCATCTTCCTCCTCCTCTTCCTACTCTGCTTCCTCTTCATCTTCCTCCTCCTCCCCCTCCTCTGCTTCCTCTTCCTCTTCCTCATCTTCTTCTTCTTCCTCCTCCTCCTCCTGCTCCTCCCCTCTTCTTCTTCTTCTTCTTCTCCTCCTCCTCCTCCTCCTCTTCTTCTTCTTCTTCTTCTTCTTCTTCTTCTTCTTCTTCTTCTCCTCCTCCTCTTCTTTTTCTCCTTCTTCTTCTTCTCCTCCTCCTCCTCCTCTTCTTCTTCTTCTTCTTCTTCTTCTTCTTCTTCTTCTTCTTCTTCTTCTTCTTCTTTTGATTGGCTTTATGAACACCGATTGGTACGTACGGACTGTCTGTCTGACTTAGTGCTTGAGTGTCGGCAAGGCTTCGGCCTTTTTACGCGAATTGTTAAGACCTTCTCTGACCTGGGCCCACATGCATGATGAGCGAATACAGTTAAAGGCGGATAGCCTCTAATCCTGATTTGCTAAAGTGTCAATAACTTCGACTCTCCCTTTGCATGCACGAGTCGTCAATAGCCACAGAAATAGATTTTGGCTTGTGTTTATTTTTAGATCGGCAACGGCTTTAGCTTTACCAACAATGCAACGCGCGTGACATCACTGAAGACCATAATTTATTCAGGAAAATTTGGATTCACGCATCAAGTCACATCATAATCAAGACATAATCAAGACATACACCGAAGGTGAGACAAAATCCCGAAAAGGCAGTGGTCACCAGGTCAATGTGATCTGCTACAATTGACGCGAACTTTGAACACTGCAACCTCTCTCTCTCTCTCTCTCTCTCTCTCTCTCTCTCTCTCTCTCCTCTCTCTCTCTCTCTCTCTCTCTCTCTCTCTCTCTCTCTCTCCCTCCCTCTCTCTCTTTCTCTCCCCTTTTTTTCTGCACATCGCTTTGGGGCGTGAACTGTTGTCACGCGGTGTACAGTGGTACATGGGATGGTATCTGTCCGTACAGGTCTTCGTTTTTTCCTAAGTACTAGCCTTTGTCGGTAACGGCAGCATCAGAGCCGCCATTTTTAAACGGCGTTTAGACCGCTTAAACGTGGAAAAATTAGTCTATAACTTTAACTATGACTGGGATGGCCGGATAGCCCTATTTTCGCTTCATGAATGCCGTTTTTGTTTTTTCAATTTTGTCACCGTTTGCTCGTCATGCATATGGTCCCTGATCGATTCGTTGAGTTGTCAGTGTCCCTGCAACTGTGACATGTTCGCCACACAGGGCTTCGCCAGTTCCCACTGAACTGCTACTTGACCGTTAAGCCCGTTCTTAATTGTGCGCACTTTTGCTTCGCCAGCCTAGTTCGGGGTTTTCGGCGAACCTGAAAAAAGTTCGGCGAACATAGCTGGTTCTTACTTGGGCGAACTTTTGCTTCGCGAACCTAGTTCAGGATATTCGACGAATGGCGACGAAGCTATGTTCGGGGTCCAAAAAGCTTCGCTCAACATGTTCTGGGAATATTGGCCCAGTTCGGCGAACCTTGCCTCTGAATGACTGAGAGCAAAGAGAGCTTTCCTGTGATCAGTCACAGGAAGAAATAAAAATAAAAATGGATGACGGTGTCGATTCGGAAGGAACTGACTTATTTGTTGACTTGTGGAAGGCGCAGCCTTGTCTCTGGGACCCAAAATGATATAGCCGTTACTTGAAATACCCTCTGAGGGATGATTACAATATAGTGACTTGACTTGATTGACTGACTCTAGCCTACATTTTCGATCATGCTGTTTGCTGCGCTTCTGCCGCAAGTTCGGGACGAAGCTTGCATCTCATTATAAGCCAGTTAAGAAACGAAGTATAGTTCGTCGAACTATCCGAACTATGTTCGGGGAACGAAATGTTCGTCTGACTTCAATTAAGAAACGAATTATAGTTCGTCGAACTGTCCGAAGCATGTTAGGTGAACCAACAGTTCGCCCAGTTAAAAACGGGCTTTAGGCGGAGAGTCGTTAGTGCCCCTTTAAGTAGGCCTGACCGTTAGGCAGAGAGTCGTCAGTGCCCCTTTAAGTAGGCCCTGGCCGTCAGGCGGAGAGTTGCTGCTGCTGTTGTGTTGCTTAATGTCCTCGGATGTCGGTTGACATATTAGGGACAAGCTGAGACCAATGCGTGAGCATGGTTCAATATTGCTGTACGTCCTCGGAAACTATAAGGCTCGTTAGGACGGACAGCCCAGGACGGCCACCTCGACTTTCACACAGCTCCTAAGCTCTGAGGCGGAGAGTAATTAATTAATTAAACATGGTGCTTAACGTCCACAGAAACCATAAGGCTTATTAGGGACGAGGAGAAGTGTGTGTGTGTGGGGGGGGGGGGTATGGAGGTGGGGGAGAGGGAGATTATATACCTATCGCTACACTGTCACCACCAGAATGATTCCTGCATTAAGATGGGCAGCGATGAGAGCCACTTTAGTGTTTCATTAATTGTGAGGGACAAAGTCACAGGACCTATTTGAAGAGAAAGGAGAGCCAAAGCGGTATCGAACCGAGATCCTTCCGCTTACCAGCCTAACGCCTTACCGCTAGGCCAAACCGGCTCACGAGGCGGAGAGTCGTTAGTGCCCCTTTAAATAGGCCTGACCGTTAGGCGGAGAGTCGTTAGTGCCCCTTTAAGTAGGCCCTGGCCGTTAGACGGAGAGTAAGTGAGTAATTAAACATGGTGCTTAACGTCCACAGAAACCATAAGGCTTATTAGGGACGGGGAGAATGGGGGGAAGGGGGTATGGAGGTGGGGGAGGAGGGAGAGTATATACCCATCGCTACCCCTGTCACCACCAGAATGACCTGCATTAAGATGGCCAGCAATGAGAGCCATTTTAATGTTTCATTAATTGTGATGGACTAAAGTCACAAGACCGTGTCCACAAACCACAACTTTTGAAGAGAAAGGAGAGCCGAAGCGGTATCGTACCGAGGTCCTTCCGCTTACCAGCCTACCGCCTTACCGCTGGGCCAAACCGGCTCTCACGGCGGAGAGGTAGGTAGTTAGGTAGTGATGCTTAATGTCCTCAGATGTCAGTTGACATATTAGGGACAAGCTGTGACCAATGCCGAAGCATGGTTCAATATAGCTTTACGTCCACGGAAACCAGAAGGCTCGTTAGGACGGACAGCTCAGGACGGCCACCTCGACTCTCACACAGCTCCTGAACTATGACGGCGGAGAGTCGCCAGTGCCCCTTTAAGTAGGCCCTGGCCGTTAGCTACAGAGATGTCTCAGATAGGGACGTCACATTTCCGTGTCCGCATTGCGTGATCGGAGTGACGTTTGCTTGTGAACCGGCCCTAATTCCTCTTGCGTGGAATTTCCCAACGACTGATAGAATGGATTTGGTCAACGACTGATAGAATGAATTTTGTCAATGACTGATAGAATGGATTTTGTCAACGACTGATAGAATGGATTTTGTCAGTGACTGATAGAATGGATTTTTGTCAACGACTGATAGAATGGATTTTGATGAAACGGATTTTGATAGAATGGATTTTGTCAATGACTAATAGAATGGATTTTGTCAATGGCTGATAGAATGGATGTCCAACAGTTAATTCACTCGACCATGAATTTGTCAATGGCTGATAGATTGGATGCCAAACAGTTAATTCACAATTCACTCGACCATGAATTTGTCAATGGCTGATAGAATGGATGCCCAGCAGTTAATTCGCTCGACCATGAATGTCAATGGCTGATAGATTGGATGCCCAACAGTTAATTCACAGTTCACTCGACCATGAATTTGTCAATGGCTGATAGAATGGATGCCCAACAGTTAATTCATTCGACCATGAATTTGTCAACGGCTGATAGAATGGATGCCCAACTCGACTATGCAGATGTACTGCTAGTTTAGTGCAGAAAGGTGCCTTGATGTCACAGATGAAGATGGTCGTCTTTTTGAAGTGTCCTTCTTGACAGATTCTTCAGGTGAACCTGTCAAACCTGTGATAGCATCTGTAACAGATGTTGATGGATTCAGCCAGGTAACACATAATCTATATTGAAAAGAGTGTGTGGTGTGTGTGTGTGGTGGGGCGGGGGGTATAATGGAGTGCTATGTTTATACGTTATTTTCGGGGTTTTGTGTATACATCTTGCACATCTTGTAAACCGCGGTGTGCTTACCTTTGTCGGTGAGATACCGCGATATAGTTCTAATGTTGTTATTCGGCGGTTCCTGTCTGCTGCTGTTACCTCACCAGGTAAGGCAAACCGAATGAACACATGGGGGAGGGGGTGGGGGAGGGGGGGGGGGGGACCCGCAAACAAAAAAAACAAAATCACAGGCTCAGGCGTTGTTGATTTTTTTCCGAATTACAACCACAGCGCTACAAAGCGAGAACTGTGGACTACAGGCAGAAAAAAACGACGGGCGGAAACTCCCACCTCCCTGGCATTTCTGTTATTGCCACCTCCTCTGCAGGTTTTACCATTAAGGCCTCAGCTGGTGATCTGGCGGTGATCCCGGACCCTGCCCCCTTCCCCGCTGATCTCGCCACCCATCGCATCGGCACTGCAACCCCACGTCACAGAGATAGCAGGCGGTTTTGAAGCCCACGAAAGAGGCTTTTTAACGATCTGTCTCGTTAAAGGAGTCAAGACCTCAGTTCACTGCCTAGGGACTTTAAAGGGGGCTAGACGAACTGAATTCATTAGCTGGAGAGCCTACTGGGGACCTCAGCTGATTGTCTAGATCTGTGGCGTTCAGCTGAGGCCACCGTTCATTAGCCTACCTGGGGAGTTTGGCGGGACCGCATGACCTCTCTCCACTGCCGGCTAAGCTTAATGGAGTGATTGTACCATCTCCGCTCGTCATCGGCGGCCTTAAGGGATTTACTGTATGAATCTTGGTAAATAATTTACAGCGCCTCAAAGTCAGCCGCAAAGGTCATATGAGCGCGGAAAATAACGACCGCTCAGTTCAGTCCAGGATGGTATCTGCATGCTCGGGACAGCCCACATGCGCTCCACCGCGTCTCTCGGAAGTTTCCACAGCGTTGCCTCGAAGACGGAACCACTGGCGGTCTGAATGACGGTGGTCCTTCTCGGTCCTTAAAAACAAAATGATCGATTCCTGGACGAGTCATGACGAAAGCAGTCAGAGTCGAATTCTTTGTTCACGTTTTTTGTCGCTTTATGTTCGCGGTACTTGTCATTTCATGTTCACGTTACTCGTCGCTTCATGTTCACGTCAGACTGGCTGCCAGCGTTTCATCGAAGGTTTCACACATCATGAAGGAGTAGACCAGAAAACACTTACCCAAGATACAAAAGCAAAAAGTAATACAGTGCAAAGGTAATGAGAACATGATCGAGCCCGTGCGGTGTGCGGGCTGCACATAGCTCACACACTGGCTAAGAAAGCAAAACTCTAACAGCAGACGCAGTGAACAGAGCTTTGGAAACAAGTTGTACTGAGGGAGTGCTAGTGAAACTGGTGGCGTAGGCAAAGTAGGGCGCTCGGAAGCTAACACCTGGCTTGTATTTGGGAACATTTTGGTATTTATCACCAAAATCCTCTCTCGCGATTGTTCCTGGTGGGTTGTGTTAAGACTGAATGACGCGATAGGGCTGTCCCAAAACAACAACCAGGGGCAAGCAACGCTTCGCTTTTAGAGTGTGGCACGTCACGCTTCCAGTAACAACCAAGACTGCAAAGTCTTTGTGGTAATTGAGGCGTTAGGCAGGTAAGCTAAAGGACCTCGGTTCCAGTCCGCTTCGGCTGTCCTCTCTCTTCAACAGTTGTGGTCGGTGGACACTGTCTTGCTACTTTGACCCGCACAAGTGATGAAACATTAAAATGGTTCTCATCGCTGCCTATCTTAATGCAGGAATCATTCTGGTGGTGACAGTGTAGCGTTAGGTAAAGTCTCCCTCTTCCCCTACCTCCTGGGATCTCGATCCCCGTCAGTACCTCTTCGGAGACAACTCGGCGTTAAACATACTTAACCAGCCAGCCGTTCTTTGTAAAGGCTGAGGCACTTTCTGGTCACCCGGCGAAAGAGAGAGAGAGAGAGAGAGAGAGAGAGAGAGAGGAGAGAGAGAGAGAGAGAGAGAGAGAGACGTGTAGAGCTCTGCCTGTGGAGTTAACAACTACAGGGGCATAATCGCGCTATTACCTCCCTTTGTCTTTTGATTCTACAGAAGGGTTACAGGCCGGGGTCTGTTTCAGATTGTGCTAATTGCCGCTAAGGCCAACTTGTAAATATTTGTGTGTGTTTGATGTGTTGGTTAAACCAGTTTTACGATAAACAATCGCCAGTTCAGCCAGTTTCGTGACAAACCTTTACCATTATTACTTTTTCATCCTCTCTCTCTCTCTCTCTCTCTCTCTCTCTCTCTCTCTCTCTCTCTCTCTCTCTCTCTCTCTCTCTCTCTCTCTCTCTCTCTCTCTCTCTCTCATTTACATGCTAGCCTCAGAGTGAATTGTTGTAATCAGCCTTGAAACAGAAATGGACCACAAGCAAAAAAACAGAACAAAACCAAACAACAACAGAAAACTAGGTTATCCCTTGGCGAACTCTGGGTTGTCTATTTTGTCTTATACTCCTGCGCTTTGGCCAAAAGCCTTGCGTGTTTGGCGTGCTGCCGGGCCTTTTCTGTGTGATTGATGCTTGTCTTTCCTGGTTCATCCAACTCCATTTTATTTGGGACCTATCCCAGCACTACCCAGTGGAGACCAAACGGTACAGCAAATGTCTGTCTGAGTGGCGGCTCAAGTTGGCATTGCCACAATCCCACTAGTAGTGCCGACAGTGTAATGACACATTTAATCAACCAGACAGTGTCTGTCTTTGGAAGATGCCGTAGACTTCAGTTGTCTTGTAGACTTGTAGACTTCTTGTAGACTTCAATTGTCCTTGGAGCCCAAGCATAGTTACCTCCCTATACAGAATAAGGTTTATCCTATAAAAAGAGTCATAACTGTTCCATTTTAATCCAAGCTGGCCTTTTCTGATGCTCCATAATGCAATACTACGAAATTAAGTTTATATGTGACTGTTGTTAGTTGTGACTTAGGTTCGTAAGTCGGATGCGCAGGTTACTCGCACCCGCCTGTGCGAACTGTAAAACGTTATGCGCGCGCATGTGTGTGTGTCTGTGTGTGTGTGCGTGCGTGTGTCTGTGTGTGCGTGCGTGTGTCTGTGTGCGTGTGCGTGTGTGTATGTGTGAGTGTGTGTGTGTGAGTGTGTGTGTGTGTGTGTGTGTGTGTGTGTGTGTGTGTGTGTGTGTGTGTGTGTGTTGTTGTGTGTGTGTGTGTGTGTGTGTGTGTGTGTGTGTGTGTGTTTGTGTAGTGTGTTGTGTGTGTGTGTGTGTGTGTGTGTGTGTGTGTGTGTGTGTGTGTGTGTGTGTGTGTGTGTGTGTGTGTGTTAGCTTACATTTCATGAATGAGATTGTTACATTGTAGAATTTAACTTTATTTATTTATAACTTTTATACATGGCAAATTGTAATTTTTTGTCTATTTCGTAATGCACTGTATGAATGGAACGTCACCTAGACAAATTCCTGTGTACATTTAAATGTCATTGGCGAATAAATATCCGTGTATCCTTCCCAAACTCCAAGCACCGGGTTTACGACAGCCTTCCTCCAACAACTGCCATCGTTGGTTACGTCATAGGTCTCCTTCCTCCAACCACTGCCATCATTGGTTACGTCATAGATCTCCTTCCTCCAACCACTGCCATCATTGGTTACGCCATGGGTATCCTTCCTCCAACCATTGCCATCATTGGTTACGTCATGGGTATCCTTCCTCCAACCACTGCCATCATTGGTTATTCCATGGGTATCCTTCCTCCAACCACTGCCATCATTGGTTACGCTATTGGTGTCCTTCCTCCAACCATTGCCATCGTTGGTTACGCCACGGGTATACTTCCTCCAACCACTGCCATCATTGGTTTTGTCATAGGTCTCCTTCCTCCAACCACTGCCATCATTGGTTTTGTCATAGGTCTCCTTCCTCCAACCACTGCCATCATTGGTTACGTCATAGGTCTCCTTCCTCCAACCACTGCCATCATTTGTTTCTCTTGTAACCGCTCACCAGGCTGGGGCCATCATAAATTAAACCAAAATCATTCGAATCGAGACGGAACTCATTTTTTACCCAGAGAGGACTCCGGCGTGCGTGCCTCGGAGTCATATGTTGCCTCAAACTTTTCAACATCAACCCAAAAAATCTGAAACACGCTAGCGTTCTAAAACGAGATCCAGACACATAAAAGGTTCAAAAGAACACTATTTATAAAGACAAAACACAACATGCGAATTTTCGGGGTTATTAATTCGCATGTTCTGTTTTGTAATAAATAGCGTTCTTTTGAACCTTTTAGGTGTTTGAAACTCAAACTCAAACATTTCTCAAATTTTATGGAAGCCGATGACAGCGTTAGACTTATAGGGTCGATTTCGGTAGATAGATAGTGCTGGAAAAGCGAGGTTTGGAGCGTGGTTTCTTCACTTGCCTGCCTCTATTATAATAGCTCTCCACCTCAGCAGATGTTATCAGAGTTCAGGAGCTGTGTGAAAGTCGAGGTGGCCGTCCTGGGCTCTCAGTCCTAAAGAGTCTTACGGTTTCTGTGAAGAAGCAACCTAGCGCCAAAGCACGCACGTAAAGAAGAGGCGCATCCACCCCGGGTAAAAAAGAGAGTTCCGTCTCGATTCAAACGATTTTGGTTTTATTTGAGCTGGCGTAAGCAACATGGTCAGTTATAAAACAAACGTCTGATTTAATTTCAGTTGTTTGTAACAAACTTAATTACTACTGTTTGAGCACCAACAAAAAACTGCTCGTTAGTTGACAGTTTTCTGGATCCTATGGCGTAACTAAATACGGCAGTGGTTGAAGGAAGGATGTCGTAAACAGTCAGAGGCAGGGTTTGTCGAATAGGGCGAATATTCCCAGAACATGTTGAGCGAAGCTTTTTGGACCCCGAATATTGTTTCGTCGCAGTTCGACGAAAACCCGAACTATATTCGCGAAGCAAAAGTTCGCCCAAGTTAAGAACCAACCATATTCACCGAATACTCCCAACTATGTCCGTCAACAAATGTTCACCCAATTAAGAACGGGCTTAAGGCAGTAAAAAAAAAAACAGTGAGGGGCTTTTCGGGGCAATAAGCGATTTTGCAGACGTGTATTGCAGTAATCTAGACCTGTATACCTAATGTGTTTTCCTGCCACTTTGCAAACCGGTATCGCGATCGTCTGCACTCCTACAGCTCAGCACGATACGTCATCTTCCACTCTGGCTGAGGCAGCGAGCTCACTGGCACTTTATTTGACGTTTCGGCTTCTCGTGTATTGGGCGGTTCAGGCGAGATTGTTAACTCCCTTGACTTTTGACCGGCATCGCTTAAGTCCTTTGGCTGCTTTTACTTCCGGTACGTACTTTCTTCACAATGGAAGGCGGTGATAGTCAATTTGCGAATTTTACACTGCCAACTTTAAAGGCATTTTTGGAGGCCCGTAGTCAGAATGTGTCTGGCAACAAGCAATAACTTGTTGCTCGTGCTATAGGATGCCACAAAACGCATTTTTTCAACGATATGGGGATCATCTGGTCAGCCAAAAAACAACGCAAAGACACTTTTTTCCACCCTCCATCCCCTTTCCCCGGTAATTTTTGCAACTGCAGCAGTGATGGAATTTGTACTGTTTCGCAGTTCTAGGTTCAACTTCCATTGTTATACGCAGCGTGAAGCAACGCCTACTCAGAAATCGGCCCGGAAGTGACGCTGCGACCTCTCGCGACTTCTTGTGCGAAATGTTACAAAGGGCATTCACTCGGGCAAACCAACTTCACTGAACCGCCCAATAGAGGTGAGCCGGTTTGGCCTAGCGGTAAGGTGGTAAGGCTGGTAAGCAGAGGACCTCGGTTCGAATCTGCTTTGGCTCTTTCTCTTCAAGCTGTGATCTATGGACACTTTGTGCCTTTGTCACTCACAGTTAATGAAACATTAAAATCGCTCTCACCGCTGCCCATCTTAATTCAGGAGTCATTCTGGTGGTGACAGTGTAGCGGTAGGTATATAATCTCCCTCTTCCCCCGCCTCTATAACCCCTTCCCCCGTTTTTCCCCATCGCTAACAAGCCTTAGGGTTCCTATGGACGTTAAGCACCATGTTTACTTCCTTTCGTGTTTAGATGAGCACTCCGGAGCTGACGGCTCTTACAAGTCCGTGTGTTGCTGGGCTGTCGTTAAAATCCAAAACAATGCAAGGGTCACCGTCATTTCTTTCCGCTGAGGAGAAAATCACCTTGCGGTACAAGTAATTTCACCGAATATTTTAAATGAACAAAAACATAATTTGAGGAAAATCTGAAAATTATGAAATG
>JABMCL010001642.1:127500-145000 GCA_018857735.1 Alviniconcha marisindica | reverse complement strand
TCTGTTGAGTTGGTGACGACTGCACCGGCAGCAACCATTGTCTGCTAAGTTGGTGATGACTACAACAACCATTGTCTGTTGAGTTGGTGACGACTGCACCGGCAGTAACCACTGTCTGTTGAGTTGGTGAGACTACAACAACCATTGTCTGTTGAGTTGGTGACGACTGCACCGGCAGCAACCATTATCTGTTGAGTTGTTGACGACTGCATCGGCAGCAACCATTGTCTGTTGAGTTGTTGATGACTGCATCGGCAGCAACCATTGTCTGTTGAGTTGGTGACAACTACAACAACCATTGCCTGTTGAGTTGGTGACGACTGCATCGGTAGCAACCATTATCTGTTGAGTTGGCGACGACTGTATCGACAGCAACCATTGTCTGTTGAGTTGTTGATGACTGCATCGGCAGCAACCATTGTCTGTTGAGTTGGTGATGACTACATCGGCAGCAACCATTGTCTGTTGAGTTAGTGACGACTGCATCGGCAGCAACGATTGTCTGTTGAGTTGGTGATGACTGCATCGGCAGCAACTATTGTCTGTTGAGTTGGTGATGACTGCATCGGCAGCTACCATTGTCTTTTGAGTTGGTGATGACTGCATCGGCAGCAACCATGTCTGTTGAGTTGGTGATGACTGCATCGGCAGTAACCATGTCTGTTGAGTTGGTGACGGCTGCACCGGCAGCAACCATTGTCTGTTGAGTTGGTGCAGGTGGGGTTTGTTGTTGGTGTTTTCACTCGGTCTTGCTACGTTTCCGTCATCCCTTTTTCCTATTTCAATCTCCAGTCGTGGACCGGGAATGAATACTTCCGTGATAATTTCTGTGAGAAATCAAAGCGAACTGACTGAAGGAAAGCATTAACGGCCCGGTGGACGGTCATTCATTTCCGACAACATATCGCATTCCCACACGTGTGTGAAGTGGCTTTCTTTGTAAAACTCAATGAGAATTATATAATGCCCATTGCCTCTTGGATAAGTAAAACGCAGTACCCCTAAATAATGTATGACTCGAGCGCTTAAGGCGTCACCCGCTGAAATTGCAGTGTCTGGCATAATTTGCGTTTGAAAAGAACCTGGAAATCACAGATAAACTTTGCCACGCTGCTATTCTAGAAATTTTCTAAGTGCAGGCGTTTTCTGTCGGGTGATTAATAATTATATATAGCCCCCTGACTGGGACTGCCTGGCGTTCTAACAGCAACACAAAATGAAAATCTGTTTCAAATGCCTGTTTTCAAAGCCAGCAGTTTGAAATGCAAGCTAATAGTATTTTCGAGAACGAATCTTTTGTTCTGTCAGCAGGGGTCAGGTTGTCTAAATCCGTTTCCAACTTCGAATGACGTATGTCGTGAACAGTGAACCAGAGTTTCACATTTGACTTGAGGAATTGCGTTTTGAACTTAGTATTGTATGAACATTGATCGAGCGCCCCATCTGGAGGTGAGCCCTAAGCGCTGCACAGCGGCAACAGTGCAGAGCTGGTTTCTACATCCGAGCAGACCCACTGCGCTCTAGTCCTACGCGGTTCTGGATGAGTGACTCTTGCTTTACACAGAGCGTTTTGAATATCCACCGAAGTGGTCACAGCGCTGTCTGGGTTTTTTCATAACTGTTGCCACGTGAAAATGCTTCCGTCTCGGCGCACGTTCTGTGTTTACCGTGCAGCAATATGCACCAGTTTAGAGTGCCACTTCACTCAGAGCCACACACCTACGGTGCATGTGTATTTAGGTGTAAGATGCCTCCTACACTTTTGGCAGAATAACCGGGCTCTTTTGTGTGCTACTGTGGCAACACGGGGTGGAACGGATACCGAAATAAGAGTCAGCATAGAAAGTGGACCCTGGAGAACATTTTCCCGCCGCTTCTGCCGGGATACGAACCCGCGGCCTTTCGATCACGAGTCAGTCGCTCTACCACTGAGCTACCCACGCTCCCTGTGTGCTTGACTAGGTGTTACATGCCAAGTAACTTGCTGATGGGAAGGGGACCATTTTGCTTTACGTCCACAGAAGCGAGGTGGCTTATTAGGGACGGGCTCGACCGCGGAAACCGCCCGAAAAAGACAGGAGAGACCGTGGACCGCCGCCAGAACAATGGAAGAGTTAAGGCGGTGTCCCCTCGCCATTGCCCAACGACTTGTGCACTGCGCAATTGCTATTTCAACTGCTGTGCTTGGGCAGTCACAAGGACAATGTCCGTTGCACTGCTGTTGACGAACAACTTGGACAACTCGAAGAGAAAGAAGTCCAACTTTCGCAGCCCCTCCACCTCCCTCCTCTAGATCTCTTGATCTTTTGATCTCGCCTGGAACCTTGTACCTTGCTGGTGATGATCGACTGCTTTTATATAGCGCTATTCTCAGCTCTCGAGCAGACTCACTGCGCTCGCATGTGATTCTACATGAGTGACTAGCTTTTTATAGCGCGTTTTTGAATATCAACCGAAGTGGTGTACTTACAGCACTGGCATGGCTGGTGCCACATGAAACTGCTGCCGTCTCGGCGCAGGTTCTGTGTACACCATACAACCATGCACCATGTCACTTCATGCAAAGCCACATACGTAAGGTGCATGTGTGTTTAGCTGTAAGCTGCCCCCTGCACGTTTGGCAGAATGGCCGGGATCTTTTTATGTGCTACTGCGGTAACACGGGGGTGGAACGGATACCGGAATAAGGGTCAGCACAGAAAGTTGACCATGGAGAAGAAAACTCTCCCGCCGCTTTCTGCAGGGATTCGAACCCACGACCTTTTCATCACGAATCCTCCACTGAGCTATCCACGCTCCCTTTGTGCTTGACTAGGTGTTGCATGCCAAGTAACTGTAACTTGCTGATCAGAACTGATGTTGGTGTAAAATGATCTAGTCCCGCAATGTTTCGTGTACAATAGGTCAACATCCGTGGTGAGGGAGGGGGAAGGGTGGGGGGGGCGGCCTGAAGGTGGGGGGTCAGGCAGGCAGACAGACAGACAAGAGAGGGAGCTAACCAGCCTACCCATAGAAAGACCCCCCCCCCCCCCCCCCCCCCCCCCCACCCCCCTCCCCTCCTGGGAAACCAGCCTCCTCTGTCATCAGTTTGCCCTTCGGCAAATCCTGATTCAACGTAGTACCGTAACGTCTGATTTCACCGGCAAAAAAGAATGGAATTTAAACATTTGGCCCCCAGCTTATTCTTAAATTATTAATTTCAGGTGACTGATAATATTCTGTGTGGGTGGGAGTGGGGGGGGGGTATTTGTGTGCGTGACTGTGTGTGCGTGCATGTGCGTGTACGTGTGTGTGTGTGTGTGTGTGTGTGTGTGTGTGTGTGTGTGTGTGCGTGTGTGTGTGTGCGTGCGTGTGTGTGTGTGTGTGTGTGTGTGCTCGTTCTTGTTGCTGTGTCTCTTCTCTCTCTCTCTCTCTCTCTCTCTCTCTCTCTCTCTCTCTCTCTCTCTCTCTCTCTGTGCGTGCGTGCGTGCGTGTGTGTGTGTGTGTGTGTTAGTGTGTGTGTGTGTGTGTGTGTGTGTGTGTAGTCCCACTGACCTTAGCATTTCTCCTCACATGTGTTGCTGAAGAATGAAGTCGCTGGACGACATGTTCAACTCGGGACTCTACATCAACGACCTGAGCATGCACGATTCCAGCAGGGACCTCGTGCTGGCCGGCACTCAGCAGTCGGCGGAACTCAAACTGGCCTTGGATCAGGTGAGTGACGTCACAGTAAATGACGTCATAGTGTGTGCACAGCAGGGACCTCGTGCTGGCCGGCACTCAATCAGCAAACCGAAATTAACATTTAAAGGAATACAAACATATAAACAGGGTTTTAATATATGAATTAGAAATGAGACAGAGATCAGAGGGGAGGTCAAAAGAAATCAAAACAATGAGACAGAGGTGAAAACGGAGGTAAAGACAGCTCAAAACAATTAGACAAGAGACAGAGATGAGAGGGAAAGTAAAGAGAGAGCAAAACAATAACCAACTAAACACAATACTGCGTCATTTCACGTGCTAAGCAAGTAACACTTTCTCGACAAAATAAAGCTTTATAAAGGTATGTACAGTAACACTAACATGCAGAAAGACAAGGACGAAGAACATAATGCAGAAATAAAAAATAAAAAATAAATGTTGTAAAAAAGCCTGGCTTGTTATGGATGTGATGCTTTTCACATTGAAGCCATTTAAACAACGCCGCGTAATCAGGACGCCTTCTGACACACGTTCTGGGGAATTTGACGTCAGTGGTGCTCCAAAAACCGTGGCGGTCTTGTCACGAGATAAATATCAAAAGCACTGCGACTGGATGCCAACAAATAAACAGTTTTTACTGCTCATTTTTCTTACGTTTTACAGCCGAAGAAAATATTGACAGCGCTGCCTCGAAATGACAAAAACGAACTGCTAGTTCTTTTTTTGGTGTGTGTGTGTGTGTGTGTGTGTGTGTGTGTGTGTGTGTGTGTGTGTGTGTGTGTGTGTGTGTGTGTGTGTGTGTGTGGTGATGTGTGTGTGTGTGTGTGTGTGTGTGTGTGTGTGTGTGTGTGTGTGTGTGTGTGTGTGTGTGTGTGTGTTCAGAAACATGTTCAGACTAATCCACTTCCAACGGTCTCGTATTTTGTGAACAAGACTGGTTCCCTGCATTCTGCTGCTCGTTCCATGGGCCACAGGTCTTTTTTGCTGGTGGCTGAAGAACAGCTTCTTCTCCTTGAATGACCAAACCACAAAGATTCAATGTCTTAATTCCATTTGAAACTAGTTCTTAGGCAATTTGGGAATGTGGCAAATTGGTACATTGGTCTTTGCTGCCATGGGATGTTTGCTATTTCAAGTCCTTTACGATGAGCATCCGGCAATTCTTTTGTAAATCATTGACAGGCAGTTTTCGATAATAATTTTTAATGTAGAGACTTCGAGGGAGGAATGAGAATAGCTCAGTTGGACAGAATGTCCTTCTGAAAAGCAAGGTGCAATACTGACGCGGGTTCGAGTCCCCGATGCGGCAAGACATTTTACTCCCAGAGTCAACTTCCAGCGCAGACTTTCTTACGGTGTCCGCACAGCCCCCGTGTGCAATCGCATGCATCAAGAGCTGCGCGCATGTCTAAAAAATCCCAAACACTGCAGCCATACCAGTGTCTGGACACAGGAAAATACTGCAGCCATACCAGTGTCTGGACACAGGAAAATACTGCACACACTGATAGGAATGGGTAGCGCTGCTCTTGCGGCGTCTGTACCTTACCCTTGTAAGGTGACTCGAAATTCCCGCAAGGGATAATGATATTCTTAAAAAAATACATTTTAAAAGAATCGATACAAAACCAAAGAGGATAACGCTTTGCATACACATTTTCCGTTCGCCTGGAATGGCGATTTTTGTTGTAAATCTGATCGAAACTCCCGAAAAATACCTACTTGTGGAACTCTGCAAACAAGACATTTTTATCGCGACGGAACTAACTGTGTCAAGAAACTCATAGCAAGAAGGTAGCCCAAGTTTTCTCCTAAAACTTTGAAGACGAAAAGCACATCCACCACGCCCTTAGGCAGGACGTAGCTTCTTGACCTTATGAAGACGGGAAGCCCAGGAACTTGTTGGTCCCCACTCCTTCACGGCTTTCTGAGCAGGTTCTCTCTCTCTCTCTCTCTCTCTCTCTCTCTCTCTCTCTCTCTCTCTCTTCTCTCTCTCTCTCTCTCTCTCTTTTCTCTCTCTCTCTCTCTCCTCTCTCTCTCATATCATTTTTCTGTGTGCGTCGGGGATGGGGGGTGGGGGGGAGGGGAGGTGCATTCGCGGAAAATTAATCTTTACTTTCATACTTTCAGAACTGTCAAAATTCAGACAGGTCCTGGTATGCTATGACTGCTTACTTCTGTGTGTGTGTGTGTGTGTGTGTGTGTGTGTGTGTGTGTGTGTGTGTGTGTGTGTGTGTGTGTGTGTTGTGTGTGTGTGTGTGTGTGTGTGTGTTGTGCTGCAGGAGCAAGAGAAGAGCCGCCTGCTGGAGGAGAGCATGAAGAAGCTGGACTCGGAGATGAAGAGGACGGACGCCTTGCTGTACCAGATGATCCCCAAGCCGGTGGCCGACAGACTGAGACGGGGAGAACCATCAGTGGCAACCTGTCAGGTCAGTTCCGGCACGCACGCTCACCCAAACCTCCACACTCCGAGCACCGCTTTCCGGCACCTTCCTCCAAACTCTGCCAGATTTAGTTACGCCACTGAAGGGGCACTCTTTATCTCCGCGCAGCTGTCTACCGACGCGGTCAGCTCCCTCCGAAAGATTTGGGTATTGGTAAGACTGTGGAAGCAACCTAGCGCCCATGCACGCACGTAAACTTGAAACGCGTCCACCCCGGGTAAAAAAAAGAAAACGTTTCATCTCGATTCAAACGATTTTGGTTTTATCTGAGCTGACGTAAGCAACACGGCAACAGAAAAACTTCTGATATCATTTGAGTTGTTTGTAACAAATTTGCTACTGTTTGAGCACCAACAAAAAAAACTGCTCGTTAGCTGACAGTTTTCTAGGACCTATGGCGTAACTAAATACGGCAGTGGTTGAAGGAAGGATGTCGTAGACCAGTGCTTGGAGTTTAGCTCACCCCAAGCTCTTCGCTAGCTCCTGACGTTACCTTAGCGCTGAGGTGTCCCCGGGGAGGTACTGGCGGGGACCGAGATCCCAGGGGATGGGGGGGGGGGGGTAACTGTACCTAAGGGTGCACTGACACCACCAGGATGATGTTGTCTGCATTGAGATGGGCAGCGATGAGAGCCATTATAATGTTTCATTAATTGTGAGGGACAAAGTCGCGATACTTTATAAACTACTACTCTTAAGAGAAAGGAGAGCCGGATCAAGGAATCGAGCCGACATCGCACGCTTACCAGTCTAGCGCGTTACCGCTGAGCCAAACAGCTCACGTCCTACCCCGGGTGGCAACAGTAAGTAAGTAAACGTGGTGCTTGACGTCCACAGAAACCACAAGGCTTATTAGGGTCGGGGCGATGGGGGGGGGGGAGTATGGAGGGGAGGAAGTGGGAGATTATATACCTATCGCTACGCTGTCACCACCAGAACGACTCCTGCATTACGATGGGCATCGATAAGAGCCATTTTAATGTTTCATTAATTGTGAGGGGAAAAAGTCACAAACAGGACAGTGTCCATTCTGGTGGTGACAGTGCAGTGATACGTGTATAAAATCCCTCTTCCCCCGCCTTCATACCCCCTTCTTCCCCTTCTACCCGTCCCTAAAAAGCCTTATGGTTTCTGTGGATGTTAAGCACCGTGTTTACTTACTTCCCCCGTCCCCAACTGACTGTGTGTGTTTTCTGTGGGCATTCAAACAAACGAACATAGCATGCATAGCCCGTCGTGACAACTGAGATTACCTTTCTGTTTAGTCTATGGATCTTTCTTAAGATCAGAGGGACCTTTCTGAACAGAACCCGTTCCCCCGTTCTCCACCCACCCACCCACCCACAAAATAAACTGTCCCTCGTCCACAGAACGTAGGGGTTGGATGAGTCCAAGGCACGCAGGCAGGCATCTGAGGGGCAGTTAATACAGAGAAATGCAGTTTACTGAGCGTGTTTCGTACGGCGTGGCGTTATCCCGTCCTGTCGCTGAGCGCTAAACGCGGCAAAAGGTAAAGGGGACAGTCTAAATGCACGGTATACAATGAAATACAGCTTCTGCACACCCCTCACACACACACACACACACACACACACACACACACACACACACACACACACACACACACACACACACACACACACACACACACAACAAACAAACAAAGCGAAACACACACACGCAATCATGCACGCACGCACGCACGCACGCACGCGCGCGCACGCGCGCGCACAACACACACACACACACACCACACACACACACACACACACACACACACACACACACACCCGCGTGCATGCGGCACACACACACACGCGCGCGCGCATGCAGCACGCACGCACGCACACACACACACACACACACACACACACACACACACACACACACACACACACACACACACACCACACACACCACACACCACCACCACCACCACCACTGAACAGCGCCCACAGCTCTCTTGTCCAGAACCCTGTGAAATTCGTATGCCCTAGTTGATGTAAAGTTTCTGCATTCCGAAGCATTGACGAGAACTGAAAATCGGTGTGATCGCAATGCGTGAGCACCCACAGTGGCTGAAGCTGGACAAACATGGAACACCTGCACCCAAGGCCTTAACCGATTTCAGCCATTAACGTCACAAAAAGAGGATATGTTAATTGGTACTTGGCAGCTCAGGATTGCCGCCAATGGCGTCCTGCCCCTGATGCCACTGCGCCCTCAAGCGAGCTAAACGAGCATCTTAAATCAGGGGCGTGCACTGAGCGTCACGCAGGAATCAAGGCATCGATCAGCTCCCCTTGCAGTTCAGTGCAAATTGGCAATATCGTGTGGCACTTGAACGCTGAAGGAGAAGGCGGTCTTCGTTATCATCAGCACCATTTTTTTTAATGCGCGATGCTTCAGCATTTCCACGATGAAGGCGCTTTAAAAACAGTCTTCTGCGTACAATGGCATGTTGCTGGTGTTGTTTTGGTCTTGTTGTTGTTGTTGTTGTTGTTTTGGGGGGTTGTTGTTTGTTTGTTTGCTTGTTTTGTTTTATTTTGTTTCCTTATTCTTACTCTTCTTCATGTTGGGTTGGTGTAGTTGTTCATCAGGCCCAGCTTCTCCTCCACCTCCTCCTTCTTTTCCACCAAATTCTCCTCATTCTCTTCCACCACTGTCCACCTCCTCCATTCTCCTCCTCTTCCACCATTCTCCTCCTCCTCCTCTTCCACCAATCTCCTCCTCCTCCCCCTCTTCCACCATTCTCCTCATTCTCTTCCACCATAAATTCACCACATCTCTTCCACCATTCTCCTCCTCCTCCTCCTCATTTTCCACCATTCTTCTCATTCTCTTCCACCATAAATTCACCACATCTCTTCCACCATTCTCTTCCTCCTCCTCCTCCTTTTCCACCATTCTTCTCATTCTCTTCCACCATAAATTCACCACATCTCTTCCACCATTCTCTTCCTCCTCCTCCTCCTTTTCCACCATTCTTCTCATTCTCTTCCACCATAAATTCACCACATCTCTTCCACCATTCTCTTCCTCCTCCTCCTCCTTTTCCACCATTCTTCTCATTCTCTTCCACCATAAATTCACCACATCTCTTCCACCATTTTCTTCCTCCTCCTCCTCCTTTTCCACCATTCTTCTCATTCTCTTCCACCATAAATTCACCACATCTCTTCCACCATTCTTCTCCTCCTCCTGCTCCTTTTCTTATTCTTCTCATTCTCTTCCACCATAAATTCACCACATCTCTTCCAACATTCTCCTCATTCTCTTCCACCATAAATTCACCACATCTCTTCCGCCATTCTCCTCCTCCTCATTCTCTTCCACCATAAATTCACCACATCTCTTCCGCCATTCTCCTCCTCCTCATTCTCTTCCACCATAAATTCACCACATCTCTTCCGCCATTCTCCTCCTCCTCATTCTCTTCCACCATAAATTCACCACATCTCTTCCGCCATTCTCCTCCTCCTCATTCTCTTCCACCATAAATTCACCACATCTCTTCCACCATTCTCGTCGTCGCCGCTTTCGCAGTTGGCTTGTTTTTGGCCCTGCTGTGTGCGTTTTGGAAAGGTGTGGTTTAAAGCAGTGTTGTTCTTAACCCTGTGCGTTTGACGAAACGTTCCAATTCAGGAACTAACGAAGTAAGTCCTCTTTCCCGAGATCAAGATCGAGAGGAATCATTATTTCTTGGTAGTGAGCAGTAACAAAGATTATAAATAATTATATGTATACATGTATAAGCTTTTGGTAGTAACAAAGACACCCCCCCCCCCCCCCCCACCCCCCACCCCCGACCCCCCCGTGTGGTTGTCGGGGCAGGGTAGGTGTCTTCGTGCACTTGCTGTGGCCTTGCGCTAGGACATGAATATTCAGTGAGGATGAGTCCACAGCCCGCGGAAGCGAGGCGTGGATAATCCCTGTGCGGTCCATGGCGTGACTGCTGGCCATGCCCTCACCGATAACTTGTCATCGTGTCGTTAACAGTGACGCGCTGCTGGAGGGAACCACGACAGTTACACAAAGTTCAAAAGGGCACTGGCAGCTGGACCTTCTGCCCAAGTCGGTCTGACGATGACAGTGTACCGTTAGGTGAAGGCGGGATGTTGAGGTGGGATCTGTAACATAAACAAGTCGGTCTGACGATGACAGTGTACCGTTAGGTGAAGGCGGGATGTTGAGGTGGGATCTGTAACATAAACAAGTCGGTCTGACGATGACAGTGTACCGTTAGGTGAAGGCGGGATGCTGAGGTAGGATTTGTAACCACAAAATGAAGCCGAGTTGACGAGGAAGGCAGAAATCAGAACGGGGTGGGGGGTCTTGGCAGTGGGTGAAGCAGGCATGGCTATATTCTGACCCAGGCTTTAAATGGAGAGCTTTCGACAGGTCTGGATTCCCCGTCCCTAATTAACCGTACAGTTTCTGTAGACGTAAAGCACTATGAAAGAAGCTCTGGATTCTTTGCGGAGAGGACCTAATGTCTGCGTTCCCGGTATCCCAGTACCTGCGGGATCACCAAACTAATGAATTTTCCGTCACGAAGTTACGAAACTATAGGAAGCAGACACTCCGTTTTCGCAAAATGCTCCGGGTGTAAGGGTGGACTTCCCGCGATCGTACAGTGGACAAAAATCCACTGCGGGTGATTTGATTCGTCGTTGGGTCTGTCGTGGTGTCACTACTATGGAAGCACGCGTCCCTACGGCAAGTTAGTTCTTGGATTTTAACGTCCAGTCAACCGCATAGGGTCACCTGAGGACAAATCACACGTTCAAAATTCTTATACACAAGTTCAAAACACAAATCACTAAAGCACAAGTTTGTCTTATTCACTGTTACAACGTCAAAAACCAACGCATCTATCTATATATCGATGCACAATAACACATGTTTTGGTACGTATTTATATTGCGTAGGCACCCACTACGGGAACCTGCTTAAATAGTTTGTCACAATGGGTAGGGTGGTCCATTTTGCTCTGCGGGCTCACACGGCCAAAACTAACTCAGTTAAAAAGTAAGAAAAGGATTCCGAAATCGTGAAGGTGAATTGGTCGGGACAGTAGAAATTAGGACAAGGAAGAAAATCATGGCAGTTAGCGAAGCAAGCGTGTCTGTATTCTGCCCAGTTCCAGGCTTTAAACGGGACAACATTTGTAAGCTCTGGGTTCTCAACAGAGGGGACCTAAATTTCTGCGTCCGCCGTACCCCACTGCTGGTTCGTCCCTACGGACTCTGGACACGCGTGACTGTGTGATGAACAGGCGGACGTTGTCCATTAGCACTACCTCCTAACTTCTCGCAAACACACTATGGGGGTTGCTCCATCTCCACTCTCTCTTCACAAAGAGGAATTACCGCTGACGATTTCTTCCTTGAAAGGACAAGAAAGGGCCATTGTCATGCAATCAGACCAACATTGGAGCAGTTCAAAGGAACGTTGGCGAAACGTCTGAGAGAAGAGGGGTGGAGGAGAGTAGGGGTGGGGTGATGAGGGAGTATGATTTTATGCTCTCTCTCTCTCTCTCTCTCTCTCTCTCTCTCTCTCTCTCTCTCTCTCTCTCTCTCTCTCTCTCTCTCTCTCTCTCTCTCTCTCTCTCTCTCTCTCTCTCTCTTCTTTTTCTAAGACCACGTAGATACTAACTTGAACTGAAGTGAATTTGATCTACTCTTTAGTGGAAGGTTTTGTTTGTTTGCTGTGTGTGTGCGTGTGTGCGTGCGTGCGTGTGTGTGTGTGTGTGGTTTTGTTTGGTTGTGCAGATGAAGGTATTTACTTTGTACCGAGATGGCACTGCCCTGGATGTATCTGTCCTGGCTTCTTGTGGGGAGGGGTGGGGGAGAGGGGGGAATTCACTGATGAGTCAGTCCCCTTCTTCGCCACCTTTTCAGATAAATCAGGCAGTCACGCATTTCGCTTTCGCATTTGTCGTATTAAATTATAGTTCTGTTTCGTTTGTAGTCTCGTAGCTAAGTGGCCTTGTTGAACAGTGAACTGCCCCGCCGACTCCGGCATCACGCCACCGCTCACCTCATTGTCGCCACCGTTTGGCCAAGAGCAGTGGTCGTTTAGCTAAAAGCTGTGGTCGTTTAGCTAAGAACTGTGGTCGTTTGGCCAAGAGCAATGGTCGTTTGGCCAAGAGCAGTGGTCGTTTAGCTAAAAGCTGTGGTCGTTTAGCTAAGAGCTGTGGTCGTTTGGCCAAGAGCAATGGTCGTTTGGCCAAGAGCTGTGGTCGTTTCGCCAAGAGCAGTGGTCGTTTGGCCAAGAGCTGTGGTCGTTTGGCCAAGAGCAGTGGTCGTTTGGCCAAGAGCTGTGGTCGTTTCGCCAAGAGCGGTGGTCGTTTCGCCAAGAGCAGTGGTCGTTTGGCTAAGAGCTGTGGTCGTTTGGCCAAGAGCGGTGGTCGTTTGGCCAAGAGCAGTGGTCGTTTGGCTAAGAGCTGTGGTCGTTTGGCCAAGAGCAGTGGTCGTTTTGCCACGAACAGTGGTCGTTTGGCCAAGAGCAGTGGTCGATTTGCCAAGAACAATGGTCGTTTTGCCAAGAACAGTGAATGTTTGGCCAAGAACAGTGGTCGTTTTGCCAAGAACAGTGGTCGTTTTGCCAAGAGCAGTGGTCGTTTTGCCACGAACAGTGGTCGTTTTGCCAAGAGCAGTGGTCGTTTTGCCGAGAACAGTGGTCGTTTTGCCAAGAACGGTGGTAGTTTTGCCAAGAGAAGTGGTCGTTTTGCTTGAACTGTGGTCGTTTTCTTTAAAGTAGTGATCGATTTGCTTTGCTCCTGGGATAATTAATTGTCGAGAATCGGGTGCTTCATAGGTTTATGTAGACTAGACGTGTCTTGGATTTGTTAGTTTGTTTCTTTGTGTTTACAAGTTTGTTAAACAAAGAAACTGAGCCGAGCCGGAGACAATGAAATGACTTTGCACACATGAGCTGAGTCTCCACATACGTCAGCTAGTATGTAAACTTCACAATTTGCACAGAAACGCATTGGCCTTGACATTGAATGAAAGTCGGTTGACCGTCGCGTGATCTCCTGCAGACTCCAGAACGTCCAGATAGTTTGGTATTACTATAGCAACACTCGCAGAAACCACCTCTGATGGCGTCCGCAGAATGGCCGGAAATGGATCAGGAACGTTCGGTACTAATGCACGCTGGGTTGGCCCCCGCGGTCTTCGCATATGTCTGACAACATGTCGGACTGTGTCCGGCATGTGGAGAAAATATGACGGTCGCTGATAAGTCTTCTACCATTAGCAAGAGACTTAAAGTCGCCATTGGCCCATTAGGTTAGGTTCTGGTTGTACATCGATTGTCAGGCTGGATATGGTCTTGCTAAACAATGCTAAATAAAATAAAGTGTGTGTGCGTGTGTGTGTGTGTGTGTGTGTGTGTGTGTGTGTGTGTGTGTGTGTGTGTGTGTGTGTGCGTGCCTGCGTGCCTGCGTGCGTGCGTGCGTGCGTGCGTGCGTGGTGTGTGTGTGTGTGTGTGTGTGTGTGTGTGTGTGTATTGTTGTTTGTTTGTTTGTTTGTTTGTTTGTTTGTTTTTAAATGGATGAATGATTATATTCACTCGTTCACACTCACATCCGTTCCATACTGACCCATGCCTCTTCATGCCTTATTGCCAGTTCCTCATCGCGCTTCTTTCCTGTCCACCAGTTTCCCGTCATTCCCCATTTACCCATTCTCATAACACCCATTTCCTGTCCACCAGCTGCCATTCTTCGCCATACCCATTTCCTATCCACCAGTTCCCCGTCATTCCCCATTTGCCCATTCTCATAACACCCATTTCCTCGCCTGTTTTTCATCACGGCCAGTGTAGACCACAGAGAGAGGTCTAGCTGGCTATTTCTGTGGCCACATCCGCAGTTCTGTGGTTACTGAGGGAGACCGAGACACGCGTACACTGGTGGCTACAGCTGTGCACTAACTGACGCGGCGTTAATGAGCCCCAACAGCCAAGCCTCTCCCGCTGTTAGGGCGACGTAAAGGTCCTTGGCAAACTGCTTCCTTTTGCTAAGAGGACACAGTGTAATGTCTCAGTACGACTGGGAATTATCATGCAATTAATTCTTATGCGGAACAGGGGTCTCACAACGAACGTGTCTGCATAATAGTCTTATACTCCGTTTGGGACTGTTCTTGAAAGACAGTTGCGTCAGCAGAGCAAATTCCTCGGCAGGGATATTTAAAGGCGGTACCCATTAAGGCTGACAGCCCGAGAGAGAGCAGTAAAAAGACGGCTCCATCAAGGCCAGCGTTTCCAGACGTCCCTTCTGGGAGTCACCCGTGAGGCTGATCCATCCCCTGGCACACCGGTCTCTCGTCTCGCTGTTTCCAGGTCTAGCTCGGCACATCTCTCACCAGATGTCTCACCGTGTTGCTGATGTTGTCGTCGTTGTTGATCGCTTTTATATAACGCTCGATGAGACTCACTGCACTCTTGTCGCGTGTGAGTCTGGATGAGTGACTGTAGACTGTCACAGCGCGTTTCGAATATCCACCCAAGTGGTGTACTTACAGCGCTGTTTGGTTGCTGCATGGCTGCTGCCACGTGAAACGGCTGCCGTCTCGGCGCATTCTGTGTACTCCATACAACCATGCACCATGTCACGGCACTTCATGCAGAGCCACATGTATATGTAGGGTGTATGTGTGTTTAGCTGTAACCTGCCACCTGCGCTTTTGGCTGAATGGCCGGGATGTTTTACGTGCTGCTGCGGTAACACGGGGGTGGAACAAAGACCGAAATCCATCCTCTGTGACCGTTCGCTCGTCCTGTTGTTTCTAGATCTAACTCGGCAGATAGCTCACCTCTTGTCTCACCGTCAGCATAGCTCACCTCTTGTCTCACCGTCAGCATAGCTCACCTCTTGACTCACCGTCAGCATGCTGCTCACCTCTTGTCTCACCGTCAGCATAGCTCACCTCTTGTCTCACCGTCAGCATGCTGCTCACCTCTTGTCTCACCGTCAGCATGCTGCTCACCTCTTGTCTCACCGTCAGCATGCTGCTCACCTCTTGTCTCACCGTCAGCATAGCTCACCTCTTGACTCACCGTCAGCATGCTGCTCACCTCTTGTCTCACCGTCAGCATGCTGCTCACCTCTTGTCTCACCGTCAGCATGCTGCTCACCTCTTGTCTCACCGTCAGCATGCTGCACCTCTTGTCTCACCGTCAGCATGCTGCTCACCTCTTGTCTCACCGTCAGCATGCTGCTCACCGTCCCCGTTGTCCTCCTCACCGTCAGCATGCTGCTCACCTCTTGTCTCACCGTCAGCATGCTGCTCACCTCTTGTCCAACCGTCAGCATGCTGCTCACTTCTTGTCCCACCGTCAGCATGCTGCTCACCTCTTGACTCGCCGTCAGCATAGCTCACCTCTTGTCTCACCGTCAGCATAGCTCACCTCTTGTCTCATCGTCAGCATAGCTCACCTCTTGTCTCACCGTCAGCATGCTGCTCACCTCTTGACTCACCGTCAGCATAGCTCACCTCTTGTCTCATCGTTAGCATGCTGCACACGTGGGACGTCTGTCGGTCTCGCCGTTTGTCCCGCATCCCGTGCATCGCTGCTGCTGCTGCTGATGATGATGATGATGATGATGATGATGATGATGATGATGCTGATGATGACTGTTAATGTTATTATTCTTGTTGTAGCTGCTGTTCTTGATATTCTTCTTCTTCTTCTTCTTCTTCTTCTTCTTCTTCTTCTTCTTCTTCTTCTCTCATAATAATAATAATAATAACGGAAATTTGTAAAGCGCCCACCCTGAGGCTCAAAGTGCTGAATAGGCATAGTATAACACATATGATGTACGTCTAGGTGGAAAATGTTATCCAAAATAATAAAATAAATAATGTAGACATCAAAAAGGGTTCAAGCATAACTATGCAAAAGATGCGCGCGCGCGCACGCACACACACACGAACACGCACGCACACACACACACACACACACACACACACACACACACACACACACACACACACACACACACCTCTCCACACACACACACACACACACACACACACACACACACACACACACACATACACACACACACACACACACACACACACACCACACCACACCACACACACACACACACACACACACACACACCACACACACACACACACACACACACACACACACACACACACACAACCACACACTGTACAGGCTGATATGCCTGATATGCTGATATCGTTTTGCCTGTGTATACACTCTGGGGACCACGGTTTGAGTCTCATCCGAAGGACTTTTGTAGAGGCGACACAAAGTTTGGGTCTATGTGGCTGGTGACCAGCCTCGATCGTGCTTGACTTGGCTTTCAACAGCCAATGGTCTCACTCCTCGCCACCGTCTCTGCTTATAAATCTGGCTCAGCAGCCTCTTGTTCCCTTCCCTTAGCTTGATGTTCCCTCAGCCCTATGTTCCCTTAGCTTGATGTTCCCTCAGCCCTGTGTTCCCTTAGCTTGATGTTCACTCAAACATGTGTTCCTTTAGCTTGATGTTCCCTCAGCCCAGTGTTCCTTTAGCTTGATGTTCCCTCAGCCCAGTGTTCCCTTAGCTTGATATTCACTCAGCAATGTTCCCTCAGCCCTGTGTTCCATTAGCTTGATGCTCCCTCAGCCCTGTATCCCCTTAGCTTGATGTTCACTCAGCCCTGTGTTCCCTTAGCTTGATGTTCCCTCAGCCCTGTGTCCCCTTAGCTTGATGCTCCCTCAGCTCTGTGTTCCCTTAGCTTGATGTTCCCTCAGCCCTGTGTCCCCTTAGCTTGATGCTCCCTCAGCCCTGTGCTCCCTTAGCTTGATGCTACCTCAGCCCTGTGTTCCCTTAGCTTCATGTTCCCTCAGCCCTGTGTTCCCTTAGCTTGATGTTCTCTCAGCCCTGTATTCCTTTAGGTTGATGTTCACTCAGCCCTGTGTTCCCTTCCCTTATCTTGATGTTCCCTCAGTCTATGTTCCCTTCCCTTATCTTGATGTTCCCTCAGCCCTATGTTCCCTTCCCTCATCTTGATGTTCCCTCAGTCTATGTTCCCTTATCTTGATATTCCCTCAGCCCTATGTTCCCTTCCCTTATCTTGTTGTTCCCTCAGTCTATGTTCCCTTATTTTGATGTTCCCTCAGCCCTATGTTCCCTTCGCAATGCTATATTCTGTCCTACTCCATATTTTATATTTGTGGACGGATCGATTTTGTTGATTTGACTTCAGAAAGGGTTTACCTATATATCATGAAAAGAGGTCGGAAGTGTGCATTTTATGACAGAGTTTTCCCGTCCCTTTGCTGTTAACAGGACGTTAAAATCCGGTTATTAACAAACTAACATAATGTTGGGAACCT
>JABMCL010001642.1:112500-125000 GCA_018857735.1 Alviniconcha marisindica | reverse complement strand
TCATTGATTGTCAATTATGCAACGACTGATGGCTAAGCCCGTAGTGGACTGCCGTGAACGCAGATATTAAGGTCCGTTCTGCCGACTCCGAGAGATTTCAGAGGCTCTCTCGGCATCAAGCCTGGTTTAGGTCAGAATATAGCCTTGCATGCCTCGCCGGCAGCCACAAAACATTCCTTACTAACTTCTACGTTCCCGTTTCATACAGCTTCATCCCAAATCCTCTGCAGCCGTAAATTGCGTTAGATATGGCTAACACAGTTCCCCGCGTGAACCCGCGAATCAGATATGTGATCCTGCTCATCTTTGCGAGCGACTGAAGCAGACCCCGTGCCGAAAGCCGCCGGAAAAGAAACGGGCTCCGAAATGTGAATGTCTCCGGCTGGAGAATGACGCTAATAAGTGACATCGTAACTTAGTTGGTCGTTTCAGACTATTGTCGGATTTCCTGTATTTTTTGTGTTAGACTGAACTTATTGATTTAATTCTTGAGAGTATTTTGAATCACGAGAAAGGTTTCGCGTATTGTATTGCGGAGGTACTTGTGTGTCCTGTGGTGACCTTAATTGCTTAACAGGACAGACTCGCTAACTAACTGATCACTAAGAAGTGCATTGATAAAATTCTGTCTTCAAGCTTCCGGGCTTTCTGTTCCATGGAACAGCTCGGAAATGGTTGGAAGGATCGGCTCCCACCGCATCTGGAGAGGTCGACTGTTGACCCCAAATCAGCTGAATCACTGGGTCGGATGCGGGGAGAATAATTTATGTCCTGAATCAGCTCAAACACCAGACGGATGCGGCCTTAGAGGGACCCCACTCCTCCTCCTCCTTCCCCTCCCCACGCCCCCCCCCCCCCTCTCTCTCTCTCTCTCTCCCTCTCTTTGTTGGGCGGGGTAGCAAACAGCCTCGAGCAGCAAAGAACGCTGTCGTTTAGTTTTGTTTTACAGCTTTTCTGACGTTAGACGTCAGAACATTAATTTCTTTTTTATCGACGTTTTCTTATTTGCTTTATGACGCAGACGGCTGCCGTTGTTTCAGACGTATGACAGAGCCATGATGACACAGAAACACTTATCATTTATCACCCAATAGTACGCGCGTTGGATACCTGGGACACACCTTTTGTTTGTTTGTTTGTTTGTCTTGTTTTGTTTTGTTTGTTTTTCGTTTGTGTTGTTTTTGTTTTCTCTCTGTTTGGAATCTGAAGCTGTCAGTGGTTCCCTTTCTTAAGCCCCACGTAGGTTAAAAGTTGGCTTTGCAAGCCACATCTGTGTGTGTGTGTGTGTGTGTGTGTGTGTGTGTGTGTGTGTGGTGGTGTGTGTGTGTGTGTGTGTGTGTAAACCACCATTATTAATAGTAATCAGGAAGACTTCGAGAACGCTCCATCTTGTTTCGTCCCGAAGCGGTTCACTGTAGCATTAGGACAGCAACAACGACGACGACAACAAAGCAGGTGAAGGCAGAGAACAACAGTACAGTAGCTAAGAACGATGACTGAAAGTGATACTAGCCGGAGGGAGGGGACTACACAAAATATAGTCGTATTAATACTCAAGCGGACCGGAATTATGCCTTATAATTTCTGGCTCACGGGTTCCTTCACCTTCATTTGTCCTTCTCCACTTCTGACAGTCATAGCCCCACGTGTCATGAATAGTGAAGTAGACCTTGCTTATGAATGTTTGTTAACCGTACAACAGCTTTCTCCCGATAAAGATACGTTAACATACTGTGTGAATGTTTCTTAACCATACAACAGCTTTCTCCCGATAAAGATACGTTAACATACTGTGTGAATGTTTCTTAACCATACAACAGCTTTCTCCCGATAAAGATACGTTAACATACTGTGTGAATGTTTCTTAACCATACAACAGCTTTCTCCCGATAAAGATACGTTAACATGCTGTGTGAATGTTTCTTAGCCATACAACAGCTTTCTCCCGATAAAGATACGTTAACATGCTGTGTGAATGTTTCTTAGCCATACAACAGCTTTCTCCCGATAAAGATACGTTAACATGCTGTGTGAATGTTTCTTAGCCATACAACAGCTTTCTCCCGATAAAGATACGTTAACATGCTGTGTGAATGTTTCTTAACCATACAACAGCTTTCTCCCGATAAAGATACGTTAACATGCTGTGTGAATGTTTCTTAGCCATACAACAGCTTTCTCCCGATAAAGATACGTTAACATGCTGTGTGAATGTTTCTTAAGCCATACAACAGCTTTCTCCCGATAAAGATACGTTAACATGCTGTGTGAATGTTTCTTAACCATACAACAGCTTTCTCCCGATAAAGACACGTTAACATGCTGTGTGAATGTTTCTTAACCATACAACAGCTTTCTCCCGATAAAGACACGTTAACATGCTGTGTGAATGTTTCTTAACCATACAACAGCTTTCTCCCGATAAAGACACGTTAACATGCTGTGTGAATGTTTCTTAACCATACAACAGCTTTCTCCCGATAAAGACACGTTAACATAGCTGTGTGAATGTTTCTTAACCATACAACAGCTTTCTCCCGATAAAGACACGTTAACAAGCTGTGTGAATGTTTCTTAACCATACAACAGCTTTCTCCCGATAAAGACACGTTAACAAGCTGTGTGAATGTTTCTTAACCATACAACAGCTTTCTCCCGATAAAGACACGTTAACAAGCTGTGTGAATGTTTCTTAACCATACAACAGCTTTCTCCCGATAAAGACACGTTAACAAGCTGTGTGAATGTTTCTTAACCATACAACAGCTTTCTCCCGATAAAGACACGTTAACATAGCTGTGTGAATGTTTCTTAACCATACAACAGCTTTCTCCCGATAAAGACACGTTAACATACTGTGTGAATGTTTCTTAACCATACAACAGCTTTCTCCCGATAAAGACACGTTAACATGCTGTGTGAATGTTTCTTAACCATACAACAGCTTTCTCCCGATAAAGACACGTTAACATGCTGTGTGAATGTTTCTTAACCATACAACAGCTTTCTCCCGATAAAGAACGTTAACATAGCTGTGTGAATGTTTCTTAACCATACAACAGCTTTCTCCCGATAAAGATACGTTAACATACTGTGTGAATGTTTCTTAACCATACAACAGCTTTCTCCCGATAAAGATACGTTAACATACTGTGTGAAGCTTTTCGCTCGTCTGCACACAGGCGATACGGTTCCGAGTCCGAAACCAGCAAAGGCTAGCTCCGCAAAGCATCAGACAATGTGGTGACTCGTGTCCCGGTTGGAAATGAAGTGAGCTCTTTAAGGTCCAGTGGTCTGACCTTTGGCTTTGGTAGATTAGTCAGAAAGGGTGTGTTTCTTTTTATACAACGATGTTGTTCTTAAGTGTCAAAATGTATAATTCAGCTGTCTTGATTGACATATTTACTCTTGCCTTTTTCTTTAAGCATTAATGGCACTCTTGGTAACTGCAGGATTGATGTCGGTCTTATCTGTGTGTGTGTGTGTGTGTGTGTGTGTGTGTGTGTGGTGTGTGTGTGGTGCGTGCGTGCGTGCGTGCGTGCGTGCGTGCGTGCGTGCGTGCGTGCGTGGTGTGTGTGTGTGTGTGTGTGTGTGTGTGACGGTTTTTCACCCTACTGCTTTCTTTTGTTATCTTAACGTCTTCGCTTTATTATAGAAGTAAATGTGTAAGTTAGTGTACTTAGCACCACCACATACTCCTTGTCCATGTTGTCACATGGCAATAAAGTTGTATTTCTTAACGATTTAGTCAAGAGTTCCGGACACCGTGTGTTTAATTTGGTAACTGGTTAGCTCTGCAAAATTGGTAGGTGGCATGCGCAGGCTGCTGCCAAATAACACATGGTATTTTGCTGCCAAATAACACATGGTATTTGCCATTATGCAGTGACATATTTTTAAAAAGGGTTGTGTCCATCCCTTTGTTATATTTTCTTCAATCTGGTATCGTATCTGGTGTTTCCATAATCCACCGAACTCTGATATGTACCCAAAAATCTGAAACAAGAATGACTGCTAGCGTTCTTAAACAAGATCCAAACACATAAACGATTAAAAAGGACGCTATTTAGTAGGACAAAACACAGCATGCGAATTTCCGTCCTTTGTCATCTGGGTGGACGACGATGTAGACTCTCTTTTGAAGATTTATGAAAGCGCTAGATTCCTCAGCCGTAAGGTTAGAACGTTTGGATGGTTTAATAATAATGATAATGTACATTTATCACGCTCTCATCAACGCCCTGAGCGCTCACCCGATACATATTAACCTAAACTTTTAAACTGGAGGTTACGTATTTCTGTTAGACACCTGTTAGGCGCATCTCATTTTCACTGTTTAACTGTTGTTTAAGTGTCGTTTTGTAGCTTGATAAAGGGAATTACTCCGAAAATTTGCATGTTGCGTTCTGTCCTAATAAACAGCGTTCTTTTTAACCTTTTATGTGTTTGGACTCTGACCTGGACTGTAGGATCTTTAGAAATCGTGCTGTCTTTCCTTTTCTTTCTTTTCTTTCACATAGGACCTCGTTTTATATTCCACCCAAAGGACGTTTGTAGTCTGCACAGAATTTGACTCCGGAGAAAGACTCTCAGAGCGGGTGCCAATCGTAGCACGTAAAGGGCATCCAGCCATTGGTGACCACGCTCGATCGCATCACCCTGATATAACCGTACTGTTTGACTGGGCGTAAAGCACCAGGTTAATTACTTACGCTCGATCGTGCTTATAACTTAAATTTGGCTTTCATGAACGCATACAGTACTCTGTGCCACCGACTCTCTCTTTTGAAGTCGATCTCGTAAATAAATAAATTAATTAAATCACTGTTACACTACCATCTGATATTTTACTTTTTCCAGCCACACCCTCTTTTTCTCACACACCTTAAATATCAGGAACGATCAGACATTGATCCTGGATATTATTGGAGTAAGTAACTTGGTGTTTTACGCCCAGTCAACCATTGCGGTTATATCAGGGTGAGGATATTACTGGAAGAAGAAGAATTAGCAGAAGAAGAAGAAGAAAATATCACCTTCCCGACAGTATTTTCATCGTTCATGACAATTTCCACCCAGCGGTCATTCTCGTAAACCATGGCCATGCATTGTTTCCACTGGATAACGTCATTCTCATTAACGTGTGTTGCAGGCGTTCGACAGCGTGACGATTCTTTTCAGTGACGTGGTGGGGTTCACTACCATCTGCAGTCGAATCACGCCCATGGAGGTGGTGTCCATGCTCAATGCCATGTACACCGAGTTTGACCAGCTCAGCGAAACGCACGACGTTTACAAGGTAATAATAATAATAATAAATAATAGATAACTTTTGTATAGCGCTATTCTCTGGTGTACACAAACTCACTGCGCTTTACAACATTCTCCAACATTTTCTAGGTAGGCTGTTCGCAATATTCCTAGTCGCTTCTCCCAGACTGCCATTACTGTTACTAAAATTAGAAACTATGCGCGTGATTTGCGGTTTGAAAAAAAACGAAGGCAAAAGGTATGCAGAATAGATCTAGATGTCCCAGGTGTAGTGCGGTAAGCCATGCTGTCCACGGTCGTAGTTACAATCACTGAACTTCTCTTTCGTGTATCCGACGTCTTGCACGTGATGCCATCGCAAACTATGTCAAAAATACCAAACACCAACGACAGATTTAACACATAAGATAGGCGCAGAACAGCAAAACCGGATGTCCAACACATATAGTGGTATAATAATCTGTAAACTGTTTTCTAACCACGCCGTTTGAGGATAAGCGCTTTGCGAGATGAAAGTTGTGATCAGATGGAGTTTGGCAGGGCTAGGGAGGTTGAGATACATTGAAATTTGCAAGGGAACAGGAAACGTCTTTGTAAGCTTTGGTATCTTTTTTTTTTTAAATCAGTTTATATGTGGAAAACATCAGTATCCATTCACATAATCATATTATACGTTTCAATAATAAGAGCGGATAAGGTATTCACGCTTAGCAGTTGTAAAATAAATAATATGGAGGGGAGAGAGACAGACAGACAGACAGAGAGAAAGAGAGAGAGAGGGGGGGGAAGCTCATACACATACTGGCGTGCACACACACACGCGCGCGCGCACACTCACAACCACACACACACACACACACACACACACACACACACACACACACTGGAGAGGAAAGAACAGGGCGTTAATGCTGGGTTAGGCGCTGAAATCATTGTTATCACCGTTGTTGTTATCGTTAGCAGTAGTAGCAGGAGTATTACCGCTGTGTGTGCAAGGTGGAGACGATTGGCGATGCCTACATGGCCGTGGCAGGCGCGCCAACACCAAGCGAGTACCACGCCCTGAACATGTGCAACATGGCTCTGGACATGTTGCTGGCCATGTCCAACCTCAAGGACCCGTCCTCACAGGACAGCATGCGGATACGTGTCGGTGAGTGAGCGCGCTGACAAACACACTGATAACGATGTGTAAACCTGTACTGGGACGGCTTGGTCGCGATGCCTACAGCTGGTGTGTGTGTGGGAGGGGGGTGGGGGTTGGGGGGGTGAATATATATGTATTCCAGTGCGGGTGTGTGAAGATGTGTATGTCAGTGGGTGGGTGGGTGGGTGGGTGAATATATATGTATTCCAGTGCGGGTGGGTGAAGATGTGTACGACAGTGGGTGTGAGTGGGTGAATATATAATATATATATGCCAGTGTGCGTGTGTGTGTGTGTGTGTGTGTGTGTGTGTGTGTGTGTGTGTGTGTGTGTGTGTGTGTGTGTGTGTGAAGATGTGTATGACAGTGGGTGTGGGTGGGTGAATATATATGTATTCCAGTGCGGATGGGTGAAGATGTGTACGACAGTGGGTGTGAGTGGGTGAATATATAATATATATATGCCAGTGTGTGTGTGTGTGTGTGTGTGTGTGTGTGTGTGTGTGTGTGTGTGGTGTGTGTGAAGATGTGTATGACAGTGGGTGTGGTGGGTGAATATATATAATTATATATATATATATATATATATATATATATATATATATATATATATATATATTATATATATATGCCAGTGTTGTGTGTATGTGTCTGTACGTGCGTGTGTGCGTACGTGCGTGCGTGCGTGAGTGCGTGCGTGTGTGCGTGTGTGTGTGTGTGTGTGTGTGTGTGTGTGTGTGTGTGTGTTGTGTGTCTGTGTGTGTGTGTGTTGATGATGTGTATGACAGTGGGTGTGGGTTGGTTAATATATATGCATTCCAGAGTGTGTGTGAAGATATTATGACAGTGGGTGTGGGTGACGTGGTGGGTGAATATATATGTATGCCAGTGTGTGTGTGTGTGTGTGTGTGTGTGTGTGTGTGTGTGTGTGTGTGTGTGGGTGGGGGGATCTATGACTGTACCGGTGTAATTTACACTGCATGGTGCCAAAAAGTTAAATTTATTCTTATTCTTAATGGACTTAGTTCGTTTCTGTATTGTTTCATGTGTGGACGAAGCGTCATTAGGACAAATTCCTGTCTACATTGTAATGTCACTTGGCAAGTAAACTGTCATTGATTGTTGTACTCTGTGTGTGTGTGTGTGTGTGTGTGTGTGTGTGTGTGTGTGTGTGTGTGTGTGTGTGTGTGTGTGTGTGTGTGTGTGTTCAGGTATTCATACAGGTGCTACAGTCGCCGGAGTGGTGGGGATCAAAATGCCGAGGTACTGTTTGTTTGGCGACACCGTCAACACTGCTTCACGCATGGAAACCAATGGCGAGGTGATGTATACCTGGCCTATAAGACGGCTCGGTAGGCTACATACAGTTTCCTTGTCAGTGTGTGCGTCATTGAGACCGGCAGGCTTTTTGTACAGACAGTATCTTCTGACTCGCTGGCCTATGGGGGGGGGGGGGGCCGTGGTGGGGGGACACCATTGTTTTATGTTGGTGCGTTACCTTGAGGCCGAGTCTCTTGGGAAAAGCTCGAATGTCTGTCTTTAGTGTCAAAGTCACAGTGTGTATTTGTAGTTCTAACATTAGTAGGGCCTATCTTGTGAACTGCTGAACCGTCTGAAATCAGATCTCTCTGTCTCTGTCTCTGTCTCTGTCTCTGTCTCTCTCTCTCTCTCTCTCTCTCTCTCTCTCTCTCTCTCTCTCTCTCTCTCTCTCTCTCTCTCTCTCTCTCTCTATTTAACTGTGAATGTCTTGGTTATTAGTAGTACTGTAGCAACGGCAGATATGTGAGTCGGCTTTGTGCTAATATCTTCACCGTTGAGAAATAAAGTTCAATCAATCAATCAATCAGTCAATCTCTCTCTCTCTCTCTCTCTCTCTCTCTCTCTCTCTCTCTCTCTCTCTCTCTCTCTTCTCTCTCTTCTCTCTCTTCTCTCTCGTCTGTCTGTCTTCTGCTCTCTCTCTCTCTCTCTCTCTCTCTCTCTCTCTCTCTCCTCTCTCTCTCTCTCTCTCTCTCTCTCTCTCTCTCTCTCTCTCCCCACCCACGTCTTGTCTTTCTTTCTTTTTTTCTTTGATCGTTTTCTTACTTTGCAGTTCTTTCTCTCTGGGCCTGATGATCTTTTGACCTTTCTTCGTTATTGCCTTTCTCAGTAATGTCTTCTGTGGTCGTGAGGGAGTGCTTTAGCATTGAGCCTAAATCAGGAAACTGTAATTACTTCGATTAGTTTCCCGCTTAATTCTCTCATTTCCCTGACATCTTTTATCTGGCTTCCATTTACCTTTGTTCCAGTTTGTTTTGGCCTTCCCCTTCTCATCACTTTTTAATGACATAATTTCAACGGTTTGTAGCCAGTCTTGCAACGTTAGCAAATAGGAACAAAAAAGGAAGATAGTAAATATATCATAGAATATTAGCTTCATCTGGGTCGTTTCCGCGTGGTTGTGAAAATATTACGCTGACTTGTGGTTGTGAGATAGTTATCTGTGATAATATTAGCCGACGCACCTACGTGGTTAGAGAAATACGCTGATAATTATCAATGATAATACTACGCTGTTTTCTGGTTGTAAGACTAACACTGCTTATTGTTTGTCACGGGAATACTGATGCCTGGTTGTTGGGCGTGCGCTCATGCTGTGAGAATTCCGCTGATTACTGGCTTTGATAATGACAGTTAATGTTGGTTGGTTTCAGGCGATGAAGATTCATATCAGTGAGACAACACAGCAGAAGCTACAGGATTACCCGTATAGGACACAGTTCCGAGGGGAGATTCAAGTGAAGGTAATTATATCTGGCTGTCTCAAACTGTAACATTACCCCTATACAGTCATAACAGCTGTCATTTCTATAGCGCCGTATCTCACCGACAAGGGTGCATGAGCACACCGCGCTTTACAATATCAACAGTAATTCAACCTCAAACGTTTAGAACACAGTTGAGAGAGGAGATTCAAGTCAAAGTACCTACAGCTAGCTGGCTGAGCCTTACAACTTGCAAAGCTGGGTGAAGTGCTTGGGAGGAAAATGTCAAAGCTCGCAAAACGAAAAAAGAAGAATACACGGGGACACAGCGGACGCATAATTACGGTCCCTCTTCTTTTGCAGACAAGCCATATCAATCAAAGGTTCTCTCTTTAAAGGAAGAAGCTTGCAACGGAAACGTGTTGTCCGTAAAAGCCGCGCTCTTTCTCCAACGGGTGTTAGAGGTCATAGTGACAGGTTTACATCGACTTTATGTGTGTGTGTGTGTGTGTGTGTGTGTGTGTGTGTGTTTTGTGTGTGTGTGTGTGTGTGTGTGTGTGTGTGTGTGTGTGTGTGTGTTGTTGTTGTTGTTGTTGCTGTTGTTGCTGTTGTTGACTTCTGTGCTTTTATTTTCAAATTAGACTTCCACTTACGTCAGTGACTATTAGTGGGACTCGGTGTAGAGAACACTGATATTTGTCAGCTGTCCTGACGGCTACCTGCCGCCTCTTTGATGTTGTTCCTCGAGTGAAGTGAACACGCAACGTTCCTCCCCGATATTCTGGTCCATGCGTGCAACACAGGCCAACTAGGACACCTTTAATTGCTATGTGCTACCTGTCCAGCTGGTCAATGCTCGCGAAACTCGTATTAGAAATTAAGCAGAAAGTCAAGGAAGTTCAGAGTAACAGAACGCTGTCAATTATTTACTCTTGAGGTTCATTCTCTTCTACTTCAGACGAGTGGTTTCCGTAGGTTGGGGCACTGAAAGGCATTACACATCCACAAGCAGCCGGCAGGAATCGATTGTGCTGCATAGGCGTCAAATTGCTTTCACAGGAACAGTTCGAAATCGAACTGTTCGGAAAGGAAGTGGGATGATGCATTTACTCGAGGTCTCGTCAAAAGTTCATTTCCAGACCGATTAAGAAGAAGGACCAAATCTTCCCCAGGCACGCACGGGCAGTTTACTGAGGCAGGGCTCAGCGGGTGTTGAAGGCGCCCCACGGAACGATTTGCTAAACTTGGGTCTGAAAGAGGTTCAAACCTAGGACAGTGGCGAAAAATCAGTGTGGCCGTGCATTCATTAATAATGATAGAAGATTATATATGGCGCCGTATCTCGTAAGAACCCGTAGCGCTCACAAAGACGTAAGGATATGTTCATTTCATCACACACACACACACACACACACACACACACCAACACACCACACACACACGCTCACACACACACACACGCTCTCTCTCTCTCTCTCTCTCTCTCTCTCTCTCTCTCTCTCTCTCTCTCTCTCTCTCTCTCTCTCTCTCTCTCTCTCTCTCTCCACAGCGATAGACTAACAATGAGAGACTTTGCTACCCTAAACATTGTGTTACCGAAATATGCCCAGTGCCGCTTTCCTAGTGTAGAGATCATTTGCAGATGACTCGAGCTGTGTGTGTGTGTGTGTGTGTGTGTGTGTGTGTGTGTGTGTGTGTGTTCCCTGCGCCAACAAGCGAGTAATTGGTAGCTAAGTAGCCCATTCATTATCAGCTTGGGTCACGGGACCTTCAAACATGATATGGCTGTTTACGGAAATGATCATTGCCTTTCCGCGATAGCTCAGTGGATATCTACCTATCTATCTAGTATTGGTGAAAGCGACGATGATTCGACCCGACAAGTCATCGGTGAATGAGCTTCTCTGTCTCTGTAGTTTAGCTGACTTGTGATATGACCGTAAGTATCTAGCTATTTCGGGCTACTTTAAAGAAGCTAGCCGTCTCAGAACGCTGTGTGTCCAAGAAGGGTGTCACTTTTCCAACGGGTAGAAGAGCTCAAAATAAAGACCTTACGTCGAAGACTTGGGGGGATGGGGGCAATTTATTTTGTGTTCAGTTTAGAGTCCGACTTTCGACATTACCGATTACCGACATTGCAAAACACTGTCTGGTGTCACAGCTGGCAAAATATCTACCTAGCTTGTTTGATCAGGTTCGTACGGCGACGTGAGCACGCAACGTACTTGTCCGAAGTCAAAGAAGCGGCACGTGCAACACACGGGCGAGATAGGGCACGTGTTGTTGTTGAGTGCAGCCACTCCCCTTAACCGTGACAAACGACACTGAGTTTAGAAACTGAATGTAAAACCGAGGGAGTATTTAATTCAAAATAAGATCTGTGACTTTAAATTTTATTTCGATCTCTTCTAGCTGCTAAGTGAAACTTGTTTTGAGATGGCTAGTTCTTTTAACGTGTGTGTGTCAGCTCTGGAAAACACGTCTTGTGTGTCCCTGCTACTGTCCTTCTCTCTCTCTCTCTCTCTCTCTCTCTCTCTCTCTCTCTCTCTCTCTCTCTCTCCTCTCTCTCTCATTCTCTCCTTCTCTCTCTCTCTCTCTCTCTCTCTCTCTCTCTCTCTCTCTCTCTCTCTCTCTCTCTCTCTCTCTCCCTCCCTCTCCTCCCTGACTCTCTCTCTCTCTCTCTCTCTCTCTCTCTCTCTCTCTCTCTCTCTCTCTCTCTCCCCCCACCTCCCCGCTGACAGTGAACAACGAATAAATGGTGGCAAGGTGCCTCACTCAACCTCCGAATCAATCAACAGCAGAGCACACATATCGGAAATGAGCCAGGAGGCAATGATTGAAGCGACTGCGGAGGAGAGTTAAGCTTCCCCATCTTGATTGGAGATGTGAGAGGATCAGATAGGGTATCGCTGGCGCTGTCATCCGCTGCAATCTCCGACACTGCGCTGATACAGCCACAAGACCATCTGGTCAGTGGGCCCTGCGCCAGATTTGCGTGTTGGCGAAAGGGTGTGTGTCGTCAGCGGACGCTATGAACCAGGGCATGGAGGTCGGGGTGTTGTCCCTGGTGCTGAAACAAAACGCCTGTGCCACTCCCACGTGCCAGTCGACCTGTGTCGAAGACCCGATCAAATCGCGTTGATTGCAGACACTGGCGCATGCGCACACACGTACGCGCGCCCGAGCGAGCACACACAGACACACACATTTATACATATTTGTATATATGTATCGGTAGTCTACGCATACATCGTCCGCACATCTCTAAGTGAATCCATCTCAAGACCTCCAAGGGCATACATCTCAAGACACCCAAGGGCATACATCTCAAGACACCCAAGTG